>JAOTON010000197.1:370000-613160 GCA_034440635.1 Lepas anatifera
AGAGTCTGACTTGGGGATCCGAAAAGTTTTCTCGGGGAGCTCAGGGTTGCTCTCGGATGGCCTTTAAGAATTCGTCTCGGTGGCCTCAGAGTTGGTCTCCAAGGCCTTCGAGGGTTTGTCGCGTCGGCCCATCGAGTTGGTCTCGAACCTGGCTGAAAGTTGGTTTCCGGGGTCCCTAGATTCGGTCCTTAGGGTCCCCCGAGGTGGTTTCGGGAGACCCCAAGAATTTTTCTTGGGGCCCCCAGTGTTGATCTCGAGAAACTTGAAGAGTTTGTCTTGGTTCGTGGGGCCCCCAGAGCTGGTCTCTGGGATCCCTAGACTCGTTTTCGGGCGACTCAAAAGTTTTTTTTTCTGGCGGGAGGGGAGGGTTTGTCTCAAGGCGCCGGCCAATTTTTATCAGTCTGTTGGGGGCACCTCAGAGATGGTCGCCGGGTCACAAAATAATAAAAAGGATACCACGCGTTATTCAGCTAGATAAGCAAAGAAACAAGCAAGGGAGGTAAAAACAGCCAATAAAAGTCACGTGAACCACACCGATTCACTCCACAATCACATCAGCCACCGCTGACATTCTTTTTATTTTCATTAGCGATCTTTGCACTTGGGGCCCCGTGCAGTGCCCCCGAGTCTATATTCACGCCCCTTCCCACTGAGCAAATAATGGATACACCCCTGATCTGCTCTGAGAATAGTGATCTGACCCTTATTGATGTACCAGACTAAGATTTACAGCGCTAGCATTTGTCCCTGAGGAATATGAGCTGATTTAGAAAAGTGAAAGTAAATTCATGTGGGGCGCAGTGGTGCGGTACTTGTCGCACTTGCTTTCTACGGGGTCGTCCGGGTTTATTTCCGGTGGATTTCTTGAGTACGGAGAACCCGGCTCCTAAGAGAAAACAGTAATAAGAGTCGACAACGCCGTATAACCATAGTAGTGGATGAGTTGATAAACCCCAAAAATTGTTATTCTGGTCAAAAGTCGGTTCACTTTTCTTATCCATGGGTGCCCATAAAACTATGAAGGGTTCTGCACGCAGCCGTCAATCGGGTACTTCAGAACAGCTTGGGAAATAGGAGCTTCTTCTCCCCTCCGCCACGTGAGGCAAAGACTGATAAGGAACGATGATATTGAAAGCATCACAGTCTTAATGCGTGCTCAAACAATGGCATTAATCTAGAAACGGTGTGACGAGAATGCTATAAAACAAAAATAAAAAACCCGGAAAACCCACAAAAAAACCGCAAAAAAACCCGGACCCGCGGGCTTTTTATAAAAAACCCGGGTTTTTTCCAACCCTGGTTGTAAGCCTATGTAACCTTCTTAAATCTATGCTGACCTCAATATTGACCTGACATAAGAATTCTTCGTATAAAATCTCTTTGCCTTGTCAAGAACTTTCGAACGCCGCCCGTAATTTTCCTTTAGCTTTCATGGGGAATGAGATATGGAGGAGGGGGTGCGAAAAACGCCCCTGCGGGGTGCGTCATGCCAGGGGTTAAATATTTGATTGAAATTATTTTATCGTTACCATTTTTTTGCGGCAGTCAGGCAGACTTTTTCCCCATCACCATACAAATCGGGGGTCAATTAAAGGGGCAGGTGCCCCTCCTATCGACCGTCTGCGCCCCTGAATCATAGGCGGATCCAGGATAGCCGATCGGGGCACCTTTCCGGGTTGGCACCATCCAAACCAGGAGGGTGCCACTTTTGACCAAAAAACTATGAGGTGGGCGCCAAATCATATCGGTGGGCGCCGATTATCACATCCTGGGGAGGGGAGGGGTGAGAACCGACATCTCAGGGCAGCGCTGTGACCATTTTAGGGGCGCCGAGCGTCAATCGGAGGGACACGTACCCCACCCCCTGGATCTGCCTATGCCCTGGATGGTTACGGTGCCGCCTGAAGGGTTGATGGCGGCCCTGAAATGTCGCTTTTCACCTTTTCTCCAAAGATGCGAAAATCGGCGCCCATTGCTAGGATTTTGCGCCCGCCTGAAATATGTTGCCGGTCCAAGGTGGCGCCCCCTGATCCGGATGGTGCCCCCGGGAAGGCATAGACGGCGCCGACATTGCCGATCGGGGGCACCTTTCCAGTGGGCGCCACTTCTTGCCTGCAAAACTTTTCAGGTGGGCGCAAAATCCTATCGGTGGGCGCCGATTCTCCCATTCTAGGGGGAGGGGGTGGGAAGCGACATTTCAGGGGGCGCCATTCAACTTTCAGGGGGTTGACATGACCATTTCAGATGGCGCCGAGGGTCCATCCTAACCCCCCCCAAGATCCGTGTACGCGAGGTGACGGAACTAGTGATGTGGGAGGTGACGGCACTGGTGAGGCGGGGGTGATGGCACTGGCAAGGCCGGGAGGCGGGAGGCGACGGTGTTCGTGAGGCGCGAGGCGATGGATAGTTGGGGGGGGGGAGACCATGACGCCGTAGACTGCACATCGGCTCATCGAACAGTTGAGGCATCTCCTCCGTCGATATATCGCCGGTGTCACGTTCACGAGTGTGTCGAGGACTGACTGAATCAGAGGGGGCCACCGCTGTTCCAAGGAGCCGCCGCAGGCCCGGGTTGGGCCGTCGCCGCCGCTGGTCCGGGTTGGGCCGCAGTTACCCAGGCGACTACCGTTGTCGCAGGCCCAGGTGGGGAAGCCGCCGCCGCCGAATAACTTCTCACGATGCGGCGACCGGCAAGTTGCCCCGCAATCTCCGGTAGGCGGCAAACTCCATTGGCCATAGCTTACCAAACATACATAGGGGTTGCAGGTCAACATGGTGAAATGGGCAGTGTGCGTCTGTGAATTTAACACGCGCCCCGCAGGGGGTGAAATTCGCCCCTCCTGGTTTCTTCCAGATAGCTCAAAAACGAAGAGACGCAGAACAACGAAACTTACAGTACCTTATTCCTAATCAATTTTACACATCTGACCAAATTTTTGAGTTAAGGTCATGTCTGGTCAAGGAGCTATTCAAGGTCAAGTGACCCGACCTCAAAACCTAAAATTACGAGTTTGAAGCGGTGCCCAGGGAACATCAGTGAACCGATCGCTTTGAAACTTCCACAATATGATAAAGTCATTAAGGTCTACAAATCTGCTATCTCGGAATTTCTATATTTTTTACCTAAGGTGGGGTCAATTCACCCCATTATAAGTCTATGGTGAAAAATAGAATGGGCTCGTTTTCAGTAAATATGGCATAGATAAAGCTGAAAATCCTCAAACCGTCTATTCTTACCACGATCTTGAAAATTAAGTTGAGTTTTTAACAATCTGACCTCTCAAAGGTCATCAGGTCACGGGAGCATAGAGTGATTATTTGGCCAATAACTTCTCATTGAATTGAGATTAAGCTCCCATTTTGCTTGTATTGTGCTTATATTGTCACGGGAAGTCGATTGATATGCAACATGACGATACCGGGTCACTCTCTGACCCTGACATAGCTCGAGGTCAAGTCATTTTCACTATTTGACCTTGGAAGGTCATATTATACATCATTCGATTCGCAGCGATGAGAGGAATCCAATGATGCATAAAGCTCTAGCTCCCCTGAGGGCAGATCTAGAGAGAGAAACGTACACTGCTCTATTGTAAGCCTATGGAATCTTCTTTGACCTATGCTGACCTCAATATTGACTTGACATGAAAATTCTGCGTATAAAATCGCTTCGTCTTGTCAAGAGCTTTCCAACACCACCCATAATTTTCCTTTAGCTTTCGTGGGGACCGAGATACGAAGGTGGGCGCTTCATGCAAGGGACCCCAGCTGGGCATGTTAAAATGGTACAAGAATGGTAAAAACAGTGTACCTCAACTTCCCACTCTTTGCATAGAATCCTACCAACCACTGTATTTTCCTGGAGTAAATACGCAATAAATGTCAGCTGTAGATGTCTAATGTGCAAAGCCAAGCTTGCTGAAGCATGTGGGGTTGATTCACCCAGCATGTCAACCTCAAACTTTGGTTCACATCACTAGAAGCATGGGCGCCGAAAGCGGGGGGCATCTCCCCTGTTCGCCAACCAAAAGGATGCCCCTCCAAATTTTTGGTCCATCGCCATTCATGCTGTCAGGTACCAAATATGCTCAAAATTCGCCTTCCCAGGTCAGCACCAGCTGGGGTCTGTCCCCCCCTGTAAAAACTCTGTGACGGTGCCCCTAACTGGAAGGGGCGCCGATGTGAGGCATCATGTGAATTGCTGACACTTGTAATTCACAAATGGTACCTAACCTAAGCCTGATACTGCACCACTTTAGAGCTTGATACTTTTAAGGTATCAAAGTATGAATCCCAATAGCATAACAAAATGATCAACATCAGGAAACTCCTTTAGTTACTTCTTAGTTATCTCAGGAAACCCAGTATCTTTTCGGTAGATGAGCAATGCAGCCAAAAAAAGCTACGCCATCTTATTATGGTGAATTAGCATTAATGCCTGTAGGTATATTTTAAAAACAGGGATAATCTGTACATATCCTGTATTTAATTTGGAACCACCTTGAAGCCAACCTCTTAAAATGACAAGAAAAGCCTGACCTGGCCTGAAAAGCAGATATAGCTCTATTTCAATAATAAACAAAGTGCTTTGTATTGCTCAGTCAGCAAAGTATGGCAGCAGGCCAGACGAGTCGCACCAGCCATCTAAAATTCTCACACCGTCAGCCACCAAAAATTAGCAGCGATCTGCCATATACCAGGGAGAAAAGCGCACTCATTCCTACCCACACGATGCAATGCTACCTCTCTTATTAGTTAGTTAGTTGAGGACTTTTTATAAGGCCCCTCCTATGTCATTATAACCATTTAGCCATTATTTTTTAGGTTTTCAGGGTCACCATCCTCACACCAGTCTCAGAAATTTGCACCAGGTTGATAAAATTCGCACCACTCGCTCCTGTCGCCAAGGGCACTGGTACCGACGAGATATCGTCAAAAACGCCATACTTTGCACGCTAGTGTATTGCTAGTTGCATAGCACATATACCCAAGCAAACCTGAGAAACCGAGATAAATTATAATTTTCCAGTAGCGCCCACTTCAAGGTGAAACCCGCTTACAGTCAAAACACCCATACCCTGAATTAAGGATATGGGACGTCACCACTTAATTTTTATTTGAGGAGATGCTCAGACTAGAAATAGCGGGGGAAAACATGCAGTGGGACAAAATTTTGGACCAAATTGTTTGTGTTCAAATGATACTGCTCAAACAATTCACCAAAAAATTTAGCAAGTCTAAAATTTGGGTGGATCCACACATTAATTGTAATGAGAATGCAAAAAACATCATTCAACCCCGAAAATTTGGCATAATATCTACCCTGATTTACATTTAGGGATTCCTCTGCCTGTCACCCTTTGTTTAGGACACCCCTGCTCGTATGCGAGTTGGTTACCTAGGTAATACACTTTTTCTCAATGTAATTGAAAACTTGCCAGAGTATTACACAAGCGGACGTTACCCTAGTCCCTACTCCTTTTGTTTTGAGCTTATTACACAGCTAATATAGAAACTGAGAGAAAAACGACAAGTGAATTGAAGCGACTGGGTAGCAGGAGCATAACTGATGCAAATTTCACTCATTATACGACTTATTAAAGTTGAATTTCAATCTTTTTAATTCCGCAACACCATGGATGAAGGGCTACGCCTGGATTGGAAACTCCGCCCACTTGTTTTGTCCCGCGCGTACCCGCCGTCCCTGTCCGATTATCGGGTCCGGGGACTCGATAATCCGGCTCGATAAGGACGGGGTCGCCAGTTAAAGGGAACGATAGTAAAGGGAACGAGATAAGCTGTGAATGCCTGACCAAAGTATGAACAGATTTTATTATAATGAGTGTCATACATCCAAACATGCAGTGGCGGACCCAGGACTTTATTCCGGGGCGGTGTGGGGCCCGGGGGCTCGAGTCTTCCTTGCCGTTACCTCGTATCAGCCCCCGCCTATTTAGGCACTCGGACATTTGAGGTGGGGGCGGGAGGGGGAGCCTGAGACCCTTCGTCCTTTGTATCCGACACAGCAACCATGTCTGAGGACTGAGGTGAATCAAATACCTTCGATCCATGGACCCATGGATCAAATACCTTCGTTTCCGATACCAGTCCTTTATTTGTTCCTAAACTACGTCAACATGCCAGAGGTAGATACACTCGCCACTTCCTGGTGTTATGGTTTTAAGATAGATGGGCAGTGCCTCAGAAATAATGAATGATATATACATGAACTGCAGTCACATAGAAGACAACAACGCAAAATAAGCACGTTTAAAAATAAAAAACAGCAAACCTTGCGATATACCACAAACAAGAAATAACTAACCACAAAATATATACACCGCATGATACGACAGCACCTACGACCCTTCAGCGATGCTGATCCTGGTGTTATGGTTTTAAGATAGATGGGCAGTGCCTCAGAAATAATGAATGATATATACATGAACTGCAGGCACATAGAAGACAACAACGCAAAATAAGCACGTTTAAAAATAAAAAACAGCAAACCTTGCGATATACCACAAACAAGAAATAACCAACCACAAAATATATACACCGCATGATACGACAGCACCTACGACCCTTCAGCGATGCTGAAGCTTCTGCAGTTTTTTAGACTGCCTTGATGGAGCTCTGACGGCCCGCTCCCTCGTCATACGCCCACATAGAGAGTGTAGCATCAAACGAGTGTATGTGGCAGCGAT
Source organism: Lepas anatifera (assembly GCA_034440635.1). Taxonomy (NCBI): domain Eukaryota; kingdom Metazoa; phylum Arthropoda; class Thecostraca; family Lepadidae; genus Lepas; species Lepas anatifera. The sequence continues at coordinate 376,708 of JAOTON010000197.1, forward strand.
AGTAACCAATACCGACGGATGGCAGAGCACTGACTGGAGTACCTCCGCTTGTTTAGAGCCTAACATACCCTTTACAAGTTTCTCGCAAAGGCCAGAATCCAAGATCATAGACGGAGCAAGCTCGTTGAAGGCAGCATAGCACTCAGTTACAAACGCTGCGTATGCAGGCGTGGGGAGCTTGAGACTTCCCACGTCTAAACTCGTTAGACTTGTGTGGGACTTGAGGGCAGCGAGTGTCTCGGAAGCCATCGATGCCACATTGGAGCCCTTCACCAAAACTGCCGTGCACCCGGAGCAGTGCACATCAGCGCTGTGCACGAGGTATCCAGCCACATACCCGATACAATTTTCGGTGATTGGATCGACTGGTGCTCGACGCGTGCTTGGAGGAGTCCCGTTTGGCGCCGGGGTGGGGCGGTGAGATGATTCAGTGCACGATGCAACTTCTTTTAGAGCCGCCAATAGGCCGTCTCCATCGGCTTCGCAGTTGGCTGTGTTGGGAGCCGTCATCATGGCGTTCAGTACGGTGTGCTTGTATGCGTACCGAAACTGCGTTGGATCTGGATTGTCCATATCCCCTCCGCGCTGCCGAATCACGCCAAACAGTTTTTCGAGAGCATCCTGGTTTAGGCGACGCGTGCAAAGAAAGTCGCAGCCAGCATCTTTGCACTTTTTCCACACCGACTGAACGCCACGAATCGTCTGTCTGAGGCCCCCGATCGAATCGATGTGCACTGAACCATCTCCGACGACCCAAGTCCCCAGCCACTGATCTGCCTCCTGAAGGAGTTGTATGTGTGTCTCCTCTGTGGCTGGCTTGCTACACGAGATGGCTCTCTTGTTGGCGCATTTCTCCATGCGACTTCTGGAGTTTAATACATCCAGCAGGTCATTCAGCCTTAGAAGGACTGCAGCGGTGTCACGGCTTTCCTCTGGTTGAACACCTGATGCAAAACCATATCGTCAAGAAATAAAGTAAGTGAATACAAAACGGGGCAAAATGGGACGGTGCATCTAGGCAGCTCTAAGACAGCGATTAACAGGTGAAAATCTACATTACAAAAAGAACTTTGCAATTTCTTAAACGATGGTTACAATCAGAAAAAGAAAAGCAGGCAACATCTGCAAAGAACATTTAATCAACTCATACTACTTGGCGCCAGTGACCGAACCGTGGCGGACTACCAAGGTCGCAATAGACACCCATCTACTGGGTCTGACTAAAGGCCTCTCGCCGGAGGCAACGCGGCAGGTTTTCTTGCAGCACTGCTCCGACATGTACCGAAACCACGCGTCTTTCTATACCGATGGATCAAAGTGTGTTGACGGTACCGGATGCGCATTTGTTGGAAATGAGATTGAACGTCGCTATGCCCTGCCACCAGTAGCTTCGGTTTTTACAGCGGAACTATACGCGATTTTTCGCTGCCTAGGTCAGGCTTTACGGTCAAGAAGGGACCGGTTGGTGATTTTTAGCGACTCACTCTCGTCACTACAATCACTTCAACTGTCTAACCACAACCCATCGAACTCATATATTTTACCTCTTATCAGACACAAAATACACCAGGCTGCGAGCCGAGGTCAATCCGTGACTCTTGCCTGGATGCCTAGTCACTGCGGCATCAGAGGAAATGAGCTAGCAGACAGAGCAGCTAAAGAAGCAGCAAGCAGTGATCCTCCTCCCGGAATTCGTGTTCCATACTTTGATTTATTCCCATGTGTAAGAAAGTACCTTTCCGAAATCTGGCAGCAGCGATGGGACGCTGACACCAAAGGTGGCAAGCTAAGGGAACTGAAGCCCCAGATAGGACCCTGGTTATCTAGCAATGCCAACAGCAGAAAACACGAAGTACTTATGTCGAGACTTAGAATGGGGCACACCTACGCCACTCACTCCTACCTCCTGACTGGCGACCGCCCACCGGAATGTCCACGCTGCGGCGCAAGACTGACGGTGAGGCACGTCCTGGTCGAGTGCCGTGACTTTGAGCTGGAGAGGAGGCGCCATATGCCCGGCTCGCCGTCGCTGCAGTCACTTCTCGGGGAATCTCCTTCTGTCAGATGTTCAGACCTAGAAGAGTATCTCAGGAGAATTAACTTCAAGGTGATATACTCTCCTACATAGTGACGTCTACCTAGTGTGCTTCTTTTCAGTGAAGTGACCTTATATAGCAGTGACTTCGTTGTTTCATTTCCGTGACAGACTGCAGCCTTCTTCCCGATTTTCTGTATCCAGCGAGTAAACGCTTATGTATATTTTACTGGTTTGATCTCCTTGAAGGGATTGTGAAGTTTTTGTTTTCTAGAAATATTTGACCCTTAAATTGTTATGGGCGCCATATGACCTGGGCTGTCGGTGCGCCCCAAAACCCCAAACATGATGATGATACTACTTGGCGCTGTCATTGGCGTATCCCAGTCGGTCCGTACTTTCCCAGACCCATTATTTGTTCCTATGGAACCAAAATAAATCTTAAATATTAAGGAAATAAAGTATTGACCATATGCTGCGAGTAGAGACCCCTCAACTCTTCTCAGTTTAAAAAATAAATGGTTGTAGTAACAAACCTACCGAAGTCCGCATAGAGGGTGAGCGCTGCAGCGACGGATCGGCTCATGACTTGCGTTGCCAGACGTACTGACATCTTTTTGAATGCAGTAGGCTGCAAGTGCAGCCTTTTCAGCTTTGGTGCTGCACGAAGAGGCCTCTTGCTGTCAGCGTGGAACAGGTCGACGATGTGGCACCACTTGGCCACTTTGCCATCGACACGAATTTTGTACTTCAACATGGCGTTTCTCAGGCACTTGAAAAGGTGCGGCACATCGTACAGTGCGGTGATCTTTTGCCCATTTAGCTCAAAGCTACCATCACCATCGACTCCCAACAGCTTGTATGCTCGTTGGTTGTTGGTGCCCATATCGCAGACTGTCGCTATGACAGTCATCCTGCATCTGTGAGCTTTTGTAAGCACTCAGATATCAAGTCTTTGATGGTCTGTGCTTTGGTGCAGCCGCTGGACAGGAAGTACCCGATGCTTTGTTTCCATTTTAAGGTGATCCCACGGACCATGAAAACCAAGGCATGATTCCCAATGGCCTTTGTTCGCCCTGAAGAGCCGAAGTCCTCGAAGCCCTCCACCAGGTCCTCACCACGGAGGTAGGTCAGTTTGGAGCGGATGCTCATTTCGTCCAAACTGAGGACACACATTTTTCGGCTGGTTTGGCAGCTGCAAACCGCTCTTTCAGAACACAGAGCACAGAGTGGTGGAACCCTGGGTGCAGTCGCACACGCTCCATGTTTTTACGCAGCACTCTGGTGCTTGGGAGAATGAACTTCTTGCTTAAGAAGCGGTAGGCACGTGGACCCTGAAAGTATAGAGCCAAAGTCTGTGCCATCTCCTCGTCAGTGTACCTCCTACCTTCAGGGGCCACACCAGCATTCCTTTGTTGAAGCTGGAAGAATGTTTTGGCATCATTCGAAAACTCGCTCATGACAGATTCAGCAGAACTCTTCTTTTCTGTGTTTAATTCTGCCTTCAGTTGCTGAATCTGACCAGCCTGCCTCCGGACCCTGGCTTTCAGTCGGTTCAGCCGACGCTGGGGCAACACTTCTTCTGCATCTTGCTTTGACGGCTCTGTGTTTTCCTGAATGTTAGCACTGCCTCTTTTTGGGCCATCCTCATCCCCGTCCTCTTCGAAGTCAGACAGAATTTCTATCAGATTATCAAATGATCCTTCTGATACTGACGGGTCCATGGCTGAAACAGGAAAAGAATATTTGTCACCTAACTGAGTCACAAAATACAACACATGGTCTTTTAGCAAAACCAGGTTTTATAATTCTTTTAATGCTGTAAAAGAAAAACTCATCGTTACCTCTGCTACATTGTCAAAGGTGAAGCCTCCTAGTCCACATGGCACTCCTCACGACCATGTCACAACCCTCCCAACCCAATGAGTTTACATAGACCTGCCTCTGAAACTATAACAGCTCATACCAAACTTTGCAGCTTTGGAATCAGTTGCTCGGAAAAATTAGCAACAATAATAATTACCAATTGTAATGATAAGTAAAGCAAAAATGCAAAACTCAGCACCCCAAGCTATCAGCACCAGGATTTAATAAATACATAGCACAAGTCTAATAAACATAACTGAACACAATATTCACATAAGGTTTTACCTGGCTGTTTTGCAGGAGGAGCTAGACACTGACGCTCTGTCAGAGGTCTCTTGATGCCCCTCGATGGAGGAGGGTTAGGAATATCAAAGATTGTAGGTGCAGCATGCTTCTTTAGTCTTCTTGTTCCTGGGTGGAACATGTCAGGTTCAAAATGTTTGCTGCAGATCCGAACATTTTTGTTCAAGTAGCTGACTGTAAGACGCTCCAAGTCCTGTCTTCTAGTATTGATGACCCACTGCTTAGACCTGTGAAAAACACATAGCACCGAAGTAATCTCTGTCAAATTCACCTACTGTTGCTTTTGCTTCACAAGTCAAGAACATAGTGCTTCTGAATACGAAGCGGTATGTCCTACCACTGAAAACACTGAAGCAGCATAAAAGCCGGCCTGTTCTGAGCAAATATATTCTGCCATGTTACAGTAAAAACACAATTTGTGATGTGCAGAGCCATGTGAAGGAAATAGACCAACAACGTTTGCTGATTCCTATCTGAATTAACATTAAATTTATATAATAGCAACAACAATGGTGAAAATAAAACACATCCTTCAAACATTAAATAATGTGGCAGAAACCTACAACAAGGTCTGTGGTTCCGCAGGACAAAACCAGGTCAAACAGGCTTTCAGGACAAAAACAAATTTATAAAAGCTTAACTTCACCACCAGACAAGCTAGATATCATGAAATTGAGGATATTCAGATATTAACAGAAGATTTACCGACTCATCTCCTCAGCACGCACATAAAAACAGCTGGCTTGAACTACATGCTCAAAAAATGTCATGAGAATGTAAAAAAAGTAAAGTACAGGACACGGACTATTCTGGTCCAACAGTATGGTGCCCAATACTTTTTATCCACTCCCTTGCATAAAAATGTATTAAGCATCCATTTATTGTCATTCATAGTGCGTACTTTATCATACCTTGGCTAAAACTCATTCAAGTTTTACCCGATACCTAACCAAGCAAGCAAGGGGAGCTTTAACTTTAAATGACAACACATGTTAAAACTCTACATAACTGTTATAGTCAAAACAATCTTCTTTACCTTTCAGCATCCTCAGGAAATCGATGGAATGATAGCTCAGGGCACTTGCTCTTAGAATTCGAACAATTAATAGCGCCGCACCACATGCTCCCATCGTGAGGCGCCATCGCTGCGGAAATGGCCACACCAGAGCGTCCTTATCGAGACGAAAGCGCGCACTTCATGGCGCGCATGTGCGGTGGGTACGTCGCATCAGCGAAGTGACCAATCCAGGCGGAGCCCCTTATCCATGGCAACACTCAACACAGGGCGCCCGGCGACTGTGAAGTATTGCCAGATGTGCCAGATAATTTACTCAATAAATTCCCAAGACTCTTGTGAAATTCCGACAAATGGCAGCAATATTACAGTGCTACCAAAAAACGTTTCAAAAAGACACCCAAGATTTAATTCACGTTGTGAAAATGGCTAATGATTTCTTATGTCAGGAAGCACAAATTTGTATTTCATTCTGCACTGTATGGTAAATGGTAACCATTACATCAAGGGATACTGCTAGATCTTGTTGGATGCCAATCTGTGAGAATCAGATTAAAACTCTTATTCCATTCTTGAAGGCTCTATCATGACCATAATTGTATCTCATAACTGCCTGATCACAATTAAAATTGTTCATGGGACAGAAGTCATTGCCGCGAGTGGAAGGTGTGGCAATCCTGCAGTTTGTCATGGGCTGAGTTTCCATTGGCGAGAGGTGATCAGGATAGGCCTGAGAATCTGGTTACAGCAATCATGGTTTGTATGGCAATGTAGATTGGTTGAGTATAGAGCTGTAATGAATTGAAAAGTTTTCAATCTCAACTTTGTCTACATGTCTGGTGAAAGACATATTGACATCCTTTGCTTTCTCTTCACCCAAACATGGAAAGAAATACTTACTGTATACAGTTTACTCTCATTTACCTTCTGCACTGTAATGATAATATTTATCATCATGTGCCAAATACAGACAGATCTTGTTGGATGTGGAACGACGAGAAACGGACGGAAACCTGCCTTTCATCGCCATAAGGACTATCAGGATCGTAATTGTAACCAGGTACACCGTCCGATCGCGATTGAAAATTGCATGGGACCTAGGTCACCGACCCTTGACCCGATCTCAGACATTACCTAGAGGGGCTGCATGGGTGTAAAGGACGTGAAACAAATCACAAATGACTTTTTAAATCACTTTGAATATGTTAATGTGCTTTCATCCTAAAAAAACTTGGTCAATAGCAGCCAAAGCAGCAAAATGAACTCACTAATGGTCGGCGCTGAGAAGCAAACATCAGGTCTTGACCTGATGAGCCAAGATTATACAAATCTGAATGAATCTCGAGCTCTCGTGACGAGCAACACGCTGGTTTTTACCACAAAGTTTTGCTTCAATTAGGGGCCAATCGCAAGGGGGGTTGCACCCCCCCACCCCCCGTTGCAAAGGTGACGGAAACCTTAATATGCGCGAGGGCTAAGATGCTAGATGTAATGCCAGAAAAGGAGTATAACTGTAGAATTACGCCATCCAAACCATCATCTGCCAAAGGTCTTGTAGGGAGTGTAGGTCTTGTATGAGTCTTGTAAGAAATGTAGTGAAAACATGTTTGTGTATTGCGCAAGTGTTGCGAGTAGATTTGAGACCTGAGGAGTATCAAACTCAAAATCCTTTGTCGTCCACTGCAAAATCGCACCTCACGAAGGTGAAACTGCCGCTGGATGGGTCGGGGAGCAATGTCCGAAAATTTCTGAAGAAATTGTTCTCAGGTTTAGGTTGTGACGGGCCCATTATAGTCGTATATGAACGGAGTGAGACGCCGCCATTTTGATAGGGTGAGGTCATGTCTCAGGGAGAGGAGGCCCTATTTGGAATGAGACTGCGTTTTGTTCCACATTGCCCTTTTCCCGTGAGATCAAAGCTCATGGGGCAGTTCCCGCGGGCACCCTGAGAGCAGTACTTCAGTGCTCCTGAAACCAACACTCGATGGGGCCCTGAGACCCGACACTCGGGGGCTACTTGACGACCAAAAAGACGCTCTCGTGAATCAGTCGTGATCAGCAATTAGGGGCTCTGAGACTCAGGCGTTCTTATTCCTGAAATTCTTTCTGTGGCACCTGCATATCAATCACGGCATTACAAATAAATTCTTGTCGATTTTGGGTGAAATCTGTCTTGATTTTAGTGTCCAGGGCCCAATTTTTTGCCCAAATTGTTCCTCGTTTGGGTGCTGGAGTCGGAGTCTCACTAAAGTCCTCGAGGGACTTGTCACGGAGACCCAGACACCACCACCCGAACGAGCAGCTCCCACAATGAAGGGTTAGTTTAGAAGCCAAAGTTAAACGTCCCACAAAGCACAGGGACGGCTGCCCCGCTCAGGTCACCCACTCACCAGTCAGTTGCCAACTGACCTACGTCGGGTAAACTATTTAGCGCCGGAGCAGCTCAGGGGAACCTAACCCAAGCCTAGACATGCACTGCCACCGCATGTTTCTGAGCAGCGGGCGGGAGCACAACGCTCTACCAACTGAGCTACCGGGGCAGCATGGCAGTGACGGCAAAGTGCCATCGGTAATTTCATACCAGTTGTAGAAAAGTGGCGTGACATACAGGATTGCCTCAACGTTTTAATCTCCTAAATATGGTACATTTTCCGTCATCTGATACCGATGTCACCGTGCCGTCACTGCCATGCCACTCTGGAGAATAAGAAGCCTTGCTAAGAGCAGCACTCGGGGGCTCCCTGAAAGAAACCTCAGGGCCCCCCCTGATACCGCATTTTGAGAGCCCCTACAACAAACGGTTGGAACCTGTGAGATCAACCCCGCAGGGGACCGATTTTCATCTGCTGGACTTGTTGGCACCTGCTGACTGGTCCGGCACATGGATAATTGGGCACGGGATGTGACGACACCCGCGACCCCAGTTGGCAGGATGGGTTTCGCCCCTCGTCTTCGGGCGAGAGGCTAAATCGAAACTGCCATCCTCATCCTTTTCTTGGCCTTCCTAAATTCAAATCCCACCAACCCCTTGTTCCTTTTCCTCTTCTTTCCTTATTTCCTTGTCTCTCCATGCTTTTCCACCCATATCCTTTCTGTCCACTCCTAAACACCCCTCCTGCCCACTGTCTGCGTTGTCTGGCCCGGCGTGTCTCCGCGGGTGGCGGGGGTGTGTGCACTCTTGCTCGTCTTGAGTGTGGGCACCTCGGTCGCGTGCGGTGCGTGTCTGGGCTGGACAGCGCATACCGACCCTCTTCCTTTTCCAACCCATAACTTCCCAGTTACCCACTTTTTCCCAGTGTCATGGGCGTCCCCGCACGTGCCTATGATTCCTGGATGGTCTGGGTGTATGTGGGCCTCCGGCTCGTGTGGCTGACGATTGGATCCCTCTAATCGCCGGCCCTGCGAGCCGGGGGGCTCGCTTCTCTCGGACCAGCCGGGAATCAGTTGTGACGAGCAGGTGGTAGTCGCCTGCTCCGATGAGGCCGTGTGGGGGCGCCTGTCTTTTTAAGGTGAGCTGCGCACCGACCCGTACCCCGGGATGAAGGAGTCCTGGTAGCTGAGCTGAGGTAGGCGCTGTTATGGTTCGTGTGCCTCTAGCAACACTCTACTTTGGTCTGGATTTCCGCAAGGGCGGGGAACTCTTGAAGGCATCGACAAGAGTAGCAGCATTGTAAAAGTCTGTCGGCTTTTGGTGGGGCTCGGCTGCCCCTCCCTCCTTGGGTGAGGTCCCAACTTCACCCGGAGAGGGAGGGGTGTCCGCGCCCCGCCCGGGGTCGTCCAGGCTAGGTGCAAGGGGGGGACCGTCGTCGGGGCAGGGGGGTTTGGTGAGTCTCTCTCCCCCTCTGTAACGGCGGCGTCTCCCCCGTATAGCCAGCCCGTGTGTCGTCTCGCCTAGTAGCACCCTCGTCGGAAGGGGGGCGCACGTGGCTGGCTGAATTCAAACAATACTTCCATGGATACCTCTAACCTCGAAAACCCCCTCCCCTCACATCCTCGTCTGTACCAGATCAGTCCAGAGCCGGACCTCTCCGACCTCCACCAGGAGGAGGTACTGCACCGAAAGCTCTTCACCCGACGAATCCACGCGTGCTGGTCATGAAGGGACTGGAATCCAGTCTCGGCGCACTATCCCCGTTCCAGAAAAAGGAAGCATGTGACCGTCTTGGAAATATTGTACGCTGCGATAGTCTGAGGGATGGTGCGTTGGAGCTGGAGTTTGCGGACCCAAAGGAGGCAGAACGGGCACTACACACGACGCAAATATCATTCTCTAAGCGAGTAAACGGCAAGAAAACATCAGTCTCATTCAAGGTCACTTGCGAACCACACAAAACAAAGAACTTCTCGAAAGGTGTTATCCGATGTCCAGAGCTGAGAGGCGTGTGTGATGATGAGATTGTCGATGGCCTTGCTGATTTTGATGTTGTTGATGCGCGACGCATGAAGACAAGGAGAGGTTCTGAGATAGAGGAAAGCGATACAATTGTTCTGACATTTGACAAGCCCGACATTCACGACCACATATATGTAGGATACCTCCGAATTGGCGTCCGTTTGTTCATCCCGTCACCCATGAGATGCTTTAGATGCCAGCGCTACGGCCACACCACCACCACATGTAGGGGCAAGCGCGTATGTGCCAGATGTGGATCCAGCGATCACGTTGCCGATGACTGCTCAGCCAATAAATACTGTGTTAACTGCGGCGAGGGTCAGCTCTCTCACTCTGCCACTGACCGCGACTGCCCTTCACTTCAAAAGGAAAAAGAGATCATGGCAATTAAGGTTAAAGGTCGCCTGAACTTCCGAGAAGCCCGTGAAGCCTACGAGGCCCGCCACCCGCGGAAAAAGTACTCTGATGCAGCTTCGGTGGGACCCCCACCACCATCACGGATGACCCCGGAGGAGGTCATCCGATCTCGACCATGGCGGACTTCGTCCGCCTGGCAGGTAAGATGGGGCTGGTCATCTCTGGCCAGCCCGTCGCCCCGGCACCTGAGCCGACGGCGGCACCTCCTCCAAAACCCCCCTCCCTACGGGACGGGGACCGGGAGCGGAACAACACTCCCGCTTTTATTTCTCCACCTCCAGCTCCCGCTGGGGGCGGGGGGCGGGGATCTGACCCTGCCCTTGAACACCAGCCGACGACGGCTGCTGGCCAGTCTCCCAGCGGCGAATCCCCGCCAGACTTGGAGGGCTGGACAGTGGTGGGACGAAGAGGCAAACCCTCTCCCACGGGGAGGCGCCGCCCACTGTCGCCCATCAAACCACCTGCCGGAGGCACTGGCTCAGCGCCGCTGCCCCCGTCCACGTCCGACACAGACCTAGCGCCCACACAACCTCTCTCCCAGACTCAGTCGTCCACTGTGGCAGCAGTCCGCAAGAATTTTGAAGCTTGTTCCCGGGGAAGGTCCCCGGTTAAGCGTCCGGCTGAGAGCCCCCCCAGCCAACCGCAAACCTCGAGGGCACGCGGAAACTCGCTGGATACCGGACGAGGTCGTGGTCCGGTCCGTAACCGACTTGGCGGCCCCTCCCCGGTACCAGTTAGGGGCTCATACGGAGGCTGTGGTCCCCCTTGGAAGGGCTAGGCCGACTCATGCACCTTTTAACAAGTCCGTTTCTTTTAATATTTATGACATCAATCTTACAATGGAACTGCCGAGGTCTACGCGCTAACCTCTCTGACCTGCAGAGCGTTTTATTTGACCATGGTCCAAGGGTTCTCTGTCTGCAGGAGACCAAACTGTCCCCTGGAACTAGCCTTAAATTGCGCCACTTTCAGACTTTTAGGAAAGATGTTTTCAGTTCCACCATTGCGTACGGAGGCGTAATGGTGGCAGTCCACCACTCCATTCCATGCTTCCCTGTTCGCTTGAACACGGTCCTGCAAGCAGTAGCCGTCCGAGTGGACCTGAGCTTTATCAAAATTACCGTATGCTCTATATATCTTCCTCCTGGCGGAAGCATTGATTTGCCTGGCCTCAATAATCTCACAGACCAACTCCCAACCCCTTTCGTCCTACTAGGCGATTTTAATGCTCACAACCCAGCGTGGGGAGCGACGTCAGGCCGTGCCGACCCCCGTGGCCGAACGGTGGAACGCTTCCTCCACCAAAACTCCCTCTGCCTTCTAAACACTGGCCGTCCTACTCACTTTGCTATGCCCTCTGGCTCGCTCTCCGCTATAGACCTCTCTGTCTGCTCTCCATCCCTCTTAGCCCAACTCAGCTGGCGCACTCTTGATGACCTCCATGGCAGCGACCATTTTCCTATTGTTATCGGCTCAACCCGGTCGGCGGCGCCGCTGATCCTGCCAGCCCGGTGGAACCTCCGGAGGGCCGACTGGGAGGGTTTCCGGGGCTCATGTGGCCCCTTAGACGTTCCTGCGTAGACTTCGGCAACCGAAGCTGTGAAACGTTTTAATGACATGATTATTTTAGCAGCGAACCAATTCATCCCGATGACCTCCGGTAAACCTAAACGGACTCCTGTTCCTTGGTGGAATCGTGAGTGTCGAAAAGCGATCTTAGATAAGAAACGGGCTTTTAGAGTCCTCAAAAACACACAACAACGCACAACATAATAGCATTTAGGCGTGCGAGAGCACTGGCTCGTCGCACAGTTCTTAACTCCAAAAAGAGGTGGTGGGTAGCGTACGTTAATACTGTAAACCGTTTCACACCATCTACACGTGTGTGGAATCGCGTCCAGTGCATACAGGGCAAACGGCGATCTGCTCCTACACCAGTCCTCACCTCGAACGGAGAGAAAATCACCAACCTGCAGGATGTAGCTAACCTCATGGCAGAGGCATTTAAAGACCGGTGCAGTAACGCTGCACAAAGCCTAAACTTCTTACGGCACCGATATATCGAGGAGCGCAGGCCGATCAACTTTGGTAATGACAACTCGGCCTCGTACAACTCTCCCTTCTCCATGGAAGAGATGGAAGCAGCCTTAAAAGTACTCAAAGGAGTGTCGCCTGGTAGTGACCAAATTACAAATGAAATGATCTTACATCTCCCCGAGCAATCTCTTTCTTCCCTGCTTGATATTTTCAATAGTATCTGGAATAGCAATGATTTCCCGGATCAGTGGCGGGAATCGATCATCATACCTATCCAGAAGCCTGGGAAACCGGGAGACTCGCCTGAGCATTTTCGTCCCATTTCGCTAACATCAAGTATTTGCAAGCTATTTGAGAGAATGATTGGCGCACGCCTCATGTGGTTTCTCGAAAGCAATGACCTGCTATCTAACGCACAATGTGGTTTCCGTCGAGGCAGGAGTCCACTTGACCACCTCATCAGACTCGACGCAGCTGTTAGGGAAGGCTTTATAAACAAACAACACACAATTGCCCTATTCTTTGACGTGGAGCGCGCGTATGATTTAACCTGGAGATATGGAATTTTTAAAAGGTTTATGACATGGGAGTGCGAGGTCATCTGGGCTGGTTCCTACTCAACTTTCTTAGGGACAGGCGGTTCAGATTCCGAGTCAGGAACTGTCTGTCCGAACAGCACACGCAAGAGAATGGCACGCCACAGGGCAGCGTTTTGTCTGTGGCCCTCTTCGCTGTGATGATAAATGACATAGGTGACACCCTGCCGCCCAATGTCTCTCGCGCCTTATTCGTGGACGACTTCGCCATATGGGTGACTACATCCTCCACCTCCACAGCACAAAGGCAGCTGCAGCTCTGCCTTGACAGACTGCAGCATTGGAGTGAAGGAAACGGTCTCCGCTTTTCAATAGCCAAAACTAAATGTATGCACTTCTGCAACCGAAGGAGAGTTTGCGAACATCCTGTTCTGAAACTCGGAGGCCACGAGATAGGAGTTGTGGACCAAACTCGCTTCCTCGGATTAATACTTGACCGAAGATTGACGTACGCCGCGCACTTCAGGGAGTTAAGACAAAGATGTTTTAGCTGCCTTGATATTCTTAAGGTTCTCACTCGCATGACATATGGCTCCGACAGGAAGACACTCTTAACTCTGTATAGATGCCTAATCAGATCAAAACTTGAATACGGAAGTACAGTTTATGATGCCGCCACAGATACATCGAAACGTATGCTAAACACTATCCAAAACCAGGCCCTTCGAATCATAAGCGGTGCTTTCCGTACCTCGCCTGTTTCTAGCCTGCACACGGATTTGCATGTAATGCCACTGGATCTGCGCCGCAGATATGTTGCCATGCGATATGCGTTAAAACTTAAACAGGACACTGAACACCTTGCGTACAACATTTTCTTCGACAATAGTAGCTTAAGGCGCATCGAGAATGCCTCCCGCTTATCTGTTCGACACCCCGGGTTTAGAGTACGCGCATGGTTGAGCGAGGCAGGCATAAACCCTGGTAATGTGGAAACCGCACAGCTGCCAGCCCTTGAACCGTGGCGTACTTCCAAGTTTATAATAGATACAGGACTGCTAGAGCTGACCAAAGACTTGACGCCGGAAGCCGTGCGCCAAACCTTTTTGGAATACCGCTCTGCCAAGTATCCAAACCACACAGCCTTCTACACGGATGGATCGAGGTGTGCCAATGGCACTGGATGCGCATTTGTAGGTAGAAATATTGAGCGACAATATGCACTCCTACCAGTTGCTTCAGTTTTCACCGCGGAATTGTATGCGATTTTCCGGTGCCTGGATCAGGCCTTGCGGTCGAGAACGGACCGATTAGTTATCTTTAGTGACTCGCTTTCGTCATTACAACCACTTCATCTACTCAACCACAACCCGTCGAGCTCATACCTTTTACCTCTCATCAGACATAAGATCCACCAGACTGTTAGTCGAGGGACGTCGGTGACGCTTGCATGGGTGCCTAGCCACTGCGGCATCACAGGCAACGAGCTAGCCGACAGAGCAGCTAAAGAAGCAGCTAACAGCGACCCTCCCTCCGGAATCCGCGTTCCATATTTTGATCTGTTTCCGTGTGTTAGGAACTATGTTATCAAAGTGTGGCAACGGCGATGGAATGACGACACTAAGAGTGGTAAATTAAAGGAGGTAAAACCTCAAATAGGACCATGGACATCAAGCAACGCGAGTTGCCGAAGGGAGGAGGTCATCATCTCAAGACTAAGAATAGGGCACACCTACGCCACCCACGCTTTTCTTCTCACTGACGACGGCCCGCCGGAGTGTCCTCGCTGCGGCGGTAGGCTTACGGTGAAACACGTGCTGATAGAGTGTCGCGATTTCGAGCTGGAGAGGATGAGGCATTTGCCCGGTTCACCGTCGTTGGACTCGCTCCTCGGGGAATCCCCCACGGTTCGTATCTCAGAGATATGTGCATACTTGCGAACCATCAATTTCAATGTCATATACTCACCTTCATAGCTGCAGGACTGCGTGTTGCAAATTTCACTTACTGACTTACTTTCTACCATCACATCGTCTTTGAATAGCACCAACTTTAATGGCTAGCTGACCTAGGAGTGGAATGTGATTTTAGGCATCGGACGTCTTCATGCATGTTATAGAAGTTTAGGTATAAGGATGCAACAGACTGTCCTTTCTACCTGATCTGTTGAAGCCTGTATTGACATGTCCTCTTAGTTGTTATGGGCGCCATATGACCTGTGCTGTCGGCGCGCCCTGAAACCCCAAACATGATGATGATGATGTGAGACCAAAGCTCTCGGGCACTTGAGACCAACCCTCGAGTTCCTTACGTCAAATTAAAAAGAAGAAGAAGAAAAACATTCTATACACGTCAGAAAAAGCGAGGGGCGGAGGACCTGGCCCCCACCTTTAAATAAAAATGTTCAGCATTTTGCCAAATTGGGAGAAATTTCGGTGTTATAGCCAGATGTTCCAGGAGCAAAAACTCGACTGGTTTTTGTTTTCAAAGTGAAAATTTCCTGTAAGCAAAAGGTTGAAAATGAACTGACTCGCTCGATTGTTTTCCGCTGTCCACGCTTGATGGGAATGGATGGATTCGTCGTTATTTTTAAGGACTTTATGGACAATTGGGGTCTGAAAATTAGGAACCCACATTCTATCTCCACGTTCAATCCTTCAAATTATTAATATCGCCTCTTTTCTTACTTCCTTGGGTTGACCTAAGCATCGCGTAAAATTACGAAGCTGAGCTGAGCTTTCTGCTCGCGGCATGCAACGGTGCAAAAGTCATGTCATTTGTTTATATTTATCACATGTTATGCTCGACCAGGTTTGGAGGGGTCCCGACATGATCCTTTGGGGCCATAGGGCCGCTTATTTTTTTAGCTTGAAAGTGTACGGAAATTTAATATAACGCTTTGGGCGAAATGATGTGTGTCAATAGTGGCTTTTGACACGCTCTACAAAAATTGTTATCTCAGTTCATCAACCCATTATAACAGTAGCATGCTGTCTCAGGGTCATCGGACCATCCCTGGGGGCCAAGTCGGCCCCCGCTCTGACCGGTCTGAGCAAGGCCGTTTCCAGTGCTTAAGGTAGGCACAAGGGGAACGATCTCCAGCTCCCCTTGGATCCGCTCATCGGGGAGGTCCCCTTAGAAGTGACCGGGCGGTCCAGTGGAAAGACGCGGGACTCTCGAACTAGGGGTTTTGGGTTCGAATTCCATGCCAACCACCCGTGAATGCCTTTCTGACAGGATGAGAGCTGGCGACGCTATGTGACCTCAGCAGTTATTGCGTCATTACACCTCAACAATTACGAAGGCCCTGTAGGTCGGAGGAAAATTATATCTAGTGCTTAGTCGTTGCCGGAAGGTCATTTCTTTCCAATGCCTAGTATTTTCCCAGGCAGGGGCTACAGCCTCTGTTAGCTCCCTTGTTTTTTATGAATTTTGTCCAAGTTCGGGTTTTAGAGTCGGAGTCTCACTAAAGTCATCACAGGACTTGTCGCGGAGACCCCAACCCGACCATCCGAACGAGCAGCTTCCGCAATGAAGGACTGATTTGGAAGCTACAGTTAAACGTCCCACAAAGCACAGGGACGGCCGCCCCGCTCAGGTCACTCTCACAAGTTAGTTGCCAGCTCACCTACGTCGGGTAAGAGTGCCGGAGTGTCTCGGGGGAATCGATCTCAAGCCTGCACACCTACTGCCGTTCATGAGCAGCGGACTGGAGCCCAACGCTCTACCAGCTGAGCTTTTGGTATCCGCTGCTGCATCCGCATCTTCGTGCATTTGACGGCACACGAAAACTGTCAGTGCTGGAAACACTACACTTACGTGAGAAAAATCCCGCCGTGAGCACGCAGATCAATACACACCGCACACTTACTCTATAGGTGGGGTTGGGGAGTATTTATTAATAAATGTTAGAGTAGCACTGTGATGCTGATGCATAATGTACCGACCGATGGGTAACTAATGTGTATTGTGATAAGCACTTACTCAATTAGAAACTATGAAATATAGTTAAGATGCAGAATGGGCGTGGAAGTATTATTATCATGCTCGTTTTTAGCGACATGGACATATGTTTTCAAAACCTAATTGAAGGATTTCAGCGTGCAGCTTATTGTTGAAAATGAGTGTGTAACAGAACAATCGAAACGCGTTTAATTTTATGATTTTTGGTACTTTAACTATTCAATTACGGACTCAAGTCGAAACCAACATCCGTAGAAAAACACCCAAGTCCAGCGTAAACTATCCAAGTGCAACACCTGTTAGCGAGACGGCATGTTCACATTTGGATAGCTTACGCTGGACGTTGTCTTATATACCTGTATCTCTATGTATTGACATTGATATGAATGATAATTGGTGTTTAATGACGTATACATGTAATATATTGATTTTGTATAGACTGAACTTAGAGTTATACCAAAAATGGTCCTTTTTATGCTAAAAAACGTAGGCTAAAAAGTGAGCCCTAGCCCATTTCAATCGTATTCTTTCTAAAGGTCACAAAAAAGATGTCCTGTCATGCAACAAAGAAATCCTGAATATCTTGCTTCAATTTTCTTTTACCATGTTTTTACACTCAATTTGATAATCTTGGCATTCTGTTGTCCCAATAAAGTGGTCCGCAAGTGAAGGCCACTTTCTTGAAGCTCTGGAGAAGTGGTTTTGCTGACGGTTTTATTCTGTTCTTTGCAGGTCATCTGTGTGGATTCGTCTCCTGACGCAGGTAAGGATATATCGTGTTTGTTTATTCACGGTAAGAAGTGAGCAGCACTCACAGAGACGTGTCTGGAGGCGCACAGTCTTCGCCGAACACGACTGAGAAGGTTTCCATGAAATGGGAAAGGGATTGGATGACACTTCAAGACGGAGAGGAATTGTTATGGACAAGGCTTCCAAGTGGGCAGGTGGTCACAGTCCAGGAGCATTTGGAGTTTCCATGTTGGAATTTCCTCCGCCTTGTGTAAGACCAGGTTTACTTCCAAACCAGATGAAGGGATACCGAAAATCTACTTTCGGACTGCCGCTCTTGAAATTCGCTGTCCTTGTAGAAGACTACAGTTCGATGGCTTACAACATGTTCGGCATCGAGACCTCCACCCGTTGTTGTTTGCTTCTGACATTGGGACGGAGTATGACTCCAGTAGGACGGAGGCTGCTTTCTGCTCTTGGTTGTTCTTGAATCTGCCTTGCAAATGTCCAGGAGTCCTTGTTGCCATCTCTGCAGTCTGCACATATTCGCTATTTTCTGTCACACAATACAAATGTTTCTCATCTTGGCGTTGTATTAACAACACTGGTTCTTTCTTCATGAATGTTTTGCGCTCATTTCGATCGGCCAACGTGCATTACATTGTATTATCACCGGGAAGATAGTGGATAATTAGCTGAAAAAATTAGCGTGATCGCCCTCAGTTCGGAAATGTTTTGTGTTGATCAGAGCACCAGCCATCGTCTCAATGTTTTGGATATACCTACTGGGATTTTATCCGACTTTTCTCGGAATTCTGTTTCGACCCTGTTGGTCTCAGTATGAATGCAGTCATCCGTGCAATGACGCTGAGCAACTGCTGGGGTGGCGTCTCCAAGACCGATGATGTGATAATGACCTGCGCCCATCCAGCAGCTTGCCATGATATGTGGCATATATTCAGGTACTTCATTGGTGTACCAGTCACCAGCTAGATCCGCTAACAGGCAGGTGCGACATCCAAGTAACCAAAGGAAGTTAGAGTGGCACGTTCTAGGGCAAGCCAATGGCCTTTTTCGTGCTCTCGTGAGGCACACCTAATTTTTGGGCTTGATGCGGCCCTACCGCTGATAAGGTGACCCTTTTAGATCCCGGGTGTTCTGTGAGCCACGCTTTCACTTCGTTTAGGTGAGCTGGCACTGCATTTTTACTGTTGTATTGCTTACCGGCAGCTTACCAGGGTACCGGTGTGGTCGTAAATCCGGTGTATTTGTTACTCTGTAGCACTGTGCAGCGTACGTGAGACATTACTGATGGTGAGGATTTTTCTGACCATCGGATGATAAAATTAATATGGGGGCACCTCGCTGGGGTGGCGCCAGCCGCCGGAGGAAGACCACCAGCCGGCGCGGGTCCCCTCCCCCCCACCCCCGGACGGCTAGGTCTTCACGCTCAAACACGTCCCGGTGTAGACAGCGTGTGCGGGGCAGTGTGTCAGCAGGGGCCCCAGGGAATCGTCCTCCCCTTCGTCGCAATATTCGCAAGAGCAGAGAGTGACCGGTCTGCTGCCAACCGCAAGAGCGGAAATTGGCCGGTCCGCTACTGGTAACTATGCTGGAGCAGGGAGTGGCCGGTCCGCTTGGTAACTCCGGAGGAGGAGGGATTGGCCAGTGCGTATTGCGCCACCTCAACGCTCTCCCGTCTGAAGAATCCCTGGCGGTCCCCAGGATGGGTCGCCCTGTTTTGCATTCCTCGGCGTAGCGGGTCTGCGATGTAATTTGTCTATTTTCGATGGGTGCGACGTCGGAGGCAGCTCCTCGCTAAGGGGAGGTCTGTACGTGCCTGCCTCTGGTCCAGAACAGCGGCATCCCCCACCGGCTCTGCTGCCAGCTCTGCGTGTCCGGGCACTCACTGCGGGGTCAAGTGGACGCCCCTGCGTCCCAGCACCTCGAGGCGACGCCAAACGGAGCCGGACAGCGTGTCCCTCTGGGCTGCAGGCCCCCGTGGAGACTGGAGAGTGCAGACTGCGAGTCTGCGTGCACACGGACCTCCACCGGGTTCCAGTTCGCTGTCACTGACTGAAGAAGCTATAGGGCTGCGTCCAGCGCGGCCAGGCACGCCCTGTAGCTGGATGTGGAGCGTCCAGCTGGCTCCCTGGGGCGTTGGGTGGCGGAGCCGTCCGTGTGGATGGTGACGTCCGCGGGCGGTAGTCCAGCAGGGGTGGCCTCCGCCGCAGCCAGACCGGATTCAGCAGGCTCTGCTCGGCTTGTAGCGGTGAGTAGTGCGATCCGCATGTCTACTGCTCCTGTCCGGGTACACTCCCTAGGCGCTGGGTTCCAGAGTCAAGAAGGTGCGACCGTCTTCTCCTTACTGGCCTCCGCCATCTTTCACTCTCCAGCCCATTCCAGGGGCTCAAGCTACCGCTGCACCCTAGCCTCTTCAACTGAGATGGACAAGTCTCTAGCTCAGATTGTCAGGTCGTCTGCGAGGAGGGCGGTTGGGACATCTGGTCGGTGACCTAACAGAGCGTTGATCATTGTCAGGAAGAGCGATGGTGATCAGACCGCTCCGTGCGGCTTTCCCTCCCTTAAAGAGCAGAAAAGGCCGCTTTTCCCGTTGTATCTTACACGGGTCTGGCGGTCGGCCGGGGAGCCAGGCGGTCAAGCGGCGCGGCAGACCCATGATCGCGAGCTTGTAGCCGATGCCTAGGCAGCGCGCGTTGCCGCTGCCCTCGATCAGTCCGGGGCACCCATTGACCATGTTTCGTCCAGAGCTGGGCACACCATGGGGGAAGGAGTGCGATTACGGAGAGGACGGGGCCTTGCATCACCTTCTAACCTGGTGCTCTGGGCGCGCTGTCCTGCGCCGGGACATCTTGCGGAACGACCCAACCATCCGTGAGGCGCTGGCGGTGTTCCTTCGGCGGTTGGGGCGTCTCTGAGGGGCCCTCATATGGCAATGTTGACGGTGGGAACTTTAACCATGCTATCCTCCTGGCTCTGTCGAAGGCTCGCGAAACCCACGAACATCATGACGGTGCGCGTTCGGAGCTGGACGCTGTCTCTCAGTGCCTAGGTGACAGGTAGCACTCGATCTTTGGTGCTGCAGCCCCTCCTAAAGCCGACCTGGACAAGGCAGAGTTCTTCGCGCGACTTTAGGATGTGGGAGATGTGACCATTCAGCCGCTCTGCTGGCTTGGAGATGTAGCTCGGCAGCCTGATCGGGCGCTACTATCCGATCTTCCTCCTGGGGCTTCCCCTTCTTGTGTACAGGGATTATGATTGCATTCGCCCAGGTCTGCGGCAGCTCGCCCCGTCGCCAGGAAAGGATCACTAGGTCGAGTAGCCTGTGGCGGTCGGCGTTGGACGGATGGGTCAGCATCTCGTTGGTGATGCTGTCCTGCTCGGGCGCACGCTTTCGAGGCGCTCGCCGCGCGGTGCGTGGACCCCTGATACTAGTCCACGGTCTAGTGCGGTGCCGCTGCTGGGCGGGCATCCTGCCCATTCTGCTGAGCACCATCTAGTCCCAGCCGGCGCAGATCAGACGATGGCTTGGTGGCGGCATTGGCCGTCGGCTACCTCCTTCACCAGGAGCGAAGGCTAATTTTCATCAAACATGTGTATATGATAGCTTCGGTTTGCATTCGCATTTCACACGGAAATAGGATGGCAAAAAGCCAGCATTCAATATTTTGCTCTTTCACCACCTCAACCCGCCTTAGTATTCAGGAACCTGGAATGACTTCGTGAGATCAATGGTGCTTGAGGGGCGCATGCTTTAGCTCAGTCAGCTGTTGCTGGATTTCCCGGCTGACGGATGTCTTCATGCCTGAGGACACAATTTTAAGTCGCAGGTACAGCCGGTTCTTCACTGATTGGTAGGTATATGTGTGAGTTGTTCTATGGAATATCTTAAAAACCATTACATTTCTCCCAAAAGGTTGCGTCTCTAGTAATGTATTTTGACGAGCTCTTTAAATATTTGCCCCGGCGAACTCGATGAGACGTCAATTTGGAAAATTACGGACACAAAACTGTTACGCCAATGTCAATGAATTTTCTTTTCTTTTCTCAATTACGTCCGACTTTTGGACCCGATGAAGTATTCTTGCACGTCAGTTCATGCATCCAGTTAAAACGCAGCAGGTGAGGCAATAATGGTGTCGGCAGGAAACATCACTTGAGAGATATTTCGCAAAAATGACCGCGGCCTAATACATACCAATCAGTGTGGAGCCGGCTGTACATACCTGCTGAAACTCGGGGTCGCGCTGATGTCAGGGAGTGTCTGTCGACCCGTGCCTGGGCTGCGACGTTGATGCACACAGACGGATGGGAAGTGCGTGACCCTGTGCCAGCTGATTCCGCCTCCAGCATATGTGAGGGCCCGGACTGACGTTGGAGAGTGGCTGGCGCCCTGTCCACAGTCGCAGGGCCGTCCCTAAAGGCTGTGGCGGTAAGGCTGTTCTCGGTGGGGCGGCACAGCTTCGGCGGCCTCCCAGAGCCGGAGAGGCGAGAAGAGAGGCGGAGAGGCGAGAAGAGAGCCGGAGAGGCGAGAAGAGAGCCGGAGAGGCGAGAAGAGAGCCGGAGAGGCGAGAAGAGAGCCGGAGAGGCGAGAAGAGAGCCGGAGAGGCGAGAAGAGAGCCGGAGAGGGAGAAGAGAGTCGGAGAGGCGAGAAGAGAGCCGGAGAGGCGAGAAGAGAGCCGGAGAGGGAGAAGAGAGCCGGTCACCACGCCTCACTGCTCGGTTTGACCAGAGTCTGGTGTCGTGATGGTGGTAATGCTTACCACCGGGTTCACCGCACGAAGTCGCACCATTTGCTAGTATGGCACGCCTGATCCCTGGCGGGCTATGGCCAGGGGTGTGGTTCTTTGCTGGCTCTGTTGGTTATCTGCATTGAAGGTGGCTTGTGGAACCGCTCCATATTACTAAACACTGTTACTACACTACTATTACTGCAGAACACCATCACCGTGGTTTTCGTGCTCCATGTTCTGATACATTTGAATATGCAAGCAAAGTGCCGTGCGAGGTATGAACTCGACTTTAACTCGCTGTTTAATATGCAAAACGTTTGTCATATGGTTCCCGACAGTACCACTTACCGGGAATATATTTGAACTCGCTTGAATCTGTAAGAAATGTGGTAGAAGATGATCATGTGGTAGAGCTTATTTATTTATAAACTTATAGGGTGTATTAGAACTAGGGCGCAGCCGCGGAAAAGGCTTGCACAGGTCAGCTTTGACCCAAAGACCTTTCACACCCAAGCATAACGCCTTTGTTAACTGTGCGACCTGTGGTGCAGATATTTCGTATCGCTGGTCAGTCTTTCACCCACTGTTACACATAGAAAATCGAAAGCTGTCATCGCCGCTCATTTCTAAATGTGCTGAAAGAACCGAGACCCAGATAGGTTTTGAAATACGTCACGCTTCGCCGAATTCACGGGCTGTGTCTGCTGTTCTGTTTCGCATGGAACGTTTGAAAGCTGTTTTCTTTTCCCGCAGTGCACGTTGGACCTCTCCGAGTGGTGGGTATTGTTGGCACATTGCAGCCGATTCTACGTTGTTACGGATGGCAGCCTCCCGAATGTCTTAAAAAGTGCGCACTGCGTCATTCAAATATATGTCTTCCATTTGATTCATTTGACATCCTGTTATGTCCCGCGTACGCTGTCAAAGTTGGCTCTTCTGTTGTTCAATGCAGAGTTGGGGCTTGCCCCTGGTGAGTCAAACCTAACGCCGGAGAAATAAGTTGGAATCTCACAGTGATTGAAGTTAAATATACCAGGATAAATCTCCGTATCCACCCGAGCGTCTGTTGTTCAAGGCAGAGTTAGGGCTTGCCCCTGGTGAGTCAAACCTAACGCCGGAGAAATAAGTTGGAATCTCACAGTGATTGAAGTTAAATATACCAGGATAAATCTCCGTATCCACCCGAGCGTTTTTGGAGAACGCCAAATCTTTCCCTGTCTGGTTCGAGAACGTGCTGTTTCAATACAGACATATCACGCCCTTCAGCAGCTGGTTAACCCGTGGAATCAAGTGTTCCATGATGAGAGCGATATCTCGTGACGCTGGGTCACGCTGCCACTTGGCTAAGGCACTTTAAAGTCTCCAACAATGAAAATTGATCTATCCAGATATTGACCTGAAGTGTTTTGATCGTCCGGCATCGTCCGGGTGAGGGCTTTGTTGTCCCCTGGTGGGCAGTAGGAAGCACATAGCTTAGCGAATGGGCGAGGGCGCAGTCCTAGAACTAGAGTTTCAGTGCCGTCCGATTTGAGATCGTGTCTTCGGTCGGATTGCAGTCTGGTACTCAGCGCTCACGCCACACCGCCTGTGTGCGTTGGCCGATCTCGGCGGTAGCAGGCGTACTTCGAAAGTGCCGACTGGATTTCTGCTGTTTCCACCATGTCAGGGCAACCATTCAATCCCGCATGTATCATATTTGAACAGTTCTGGAGCGCAGTCACGCAGTCTTCTCAACTTATTTTTGAGACTCCGAAGTCCCGATTTTTTTGTGCCAGAATAAACATGCCTTCGCGATTGATGTGCCCATGTTTCACCTCCAAATCTGCTCCCGGGTTGAGCTCAACGTCTCCTGCCAGAAACATTGGAGACATATATGTTTCGATTGGCCATTTGCTGAGAGGCGTTCGACTTCGCACTATACGCTACTCTTACTCTGAAGAGGCGTATACGAATGAGAGCTTGTCCCAGAGATAGCGGCTGAATCATCCATGCCGACCAGCAGAGCTGGGACTACCGAATGAAATTCGGTATTTCGGTACTACCGGCGGTAGATTTTATCTACCGCTACCGAATTTTCGGCACGAGCCTCTACCGGTACCGATACCAATACCGAATGGATCTACCGAATGACTTTTCGGTAGATTTGAATTTCCCGCGAGGACCAGGGGCGAGGACCAGGGAGCATGTGGTCAAGAGGGAGCACTTTCCCGAAGGCCACCGGGAGGCCTGGATCAAGCTGTTCATCCGGTACAACACCGCCCTCCCCAGCTCCGCGGCAGCAGAGAGGCTGTTCAGCACAGCGGGCAACATCCCCCGCCCCAAGAGGTCCTCCTTGACAGCCAGCAACTTCGAACAGCTGGTGCTGCTCAAGGGAAACAGTAGAATGTTCAAGGCCGCCCTGAAGGAGGGCCTCAAGAAGTGCCCCGACGCCGTCCAGGAGTAAGAAGAAGAAGAAGACGGCAAGATCAAGGCAGCTTTATCTGTGTTGCAAAAATTCTTGACTGCTTTTTTAAATAGTTAATTGTAATAAAAACGTGCTATAATAATTTAATCAACAAAGTTTCACTGCTAACTTTTTTCCAGCTGCATAGTTATATAAAAGTGTTGCCGAAGATAATTTATTAGTTTTTACGATTAAAAGGTCTTTATAGGCCTTGAAACATTAAAGAAAATTGTTGCAAAAGGCTCTTAAATAATCAAATAAATGCTTTAGGGGCTCTCAAATGTAGTAAAGGCTTAAATATGTGTTTTATGGGCAATACAATGTATTAAAAGGCTTTTAATGGTTTTTTATATAAAAAAGGCTTTTTAATCTACCGAACCGAAATACCGAATCATTCCGTAGATTTTTTAGAAATCTCCGAATACCGACCGATCGTTTTATCTACCGAATACCGATACCGGTGGTAGAAAAAATCTACCGAATCCCAGCTCTGCCGACCATTGATGGAGACGCCTGGCCAGGGTCCCTTCGTGGTAGGTAGCTGCATTCTTCTCCCTGTTGGTTCGGTGCCTCTTAAGGGTAATGATCTGGAGATTGGTTAAGTGTTTGTGGTCGCCACGACATCTGTGGCAAACCGTGGCACTGCCAGTTCATGAGTATGGCACATCTTGCGATCCACTTTCAATGCCTCAAAAATGGTTTAAACAATCATATTTTTATTTCGAGTGATAATTTTTCTGTTTTTTGTGTTTTAGTCTGCTCTGGGTATACAAAAATATGACTGCCCCTGCACTGAACGAAGAATCCAGACCCGGTCAGTTTGAATCTAAGAGTTAGAATATGGATGATTTAGACCACCTTTAAATTCTTCAGAAAAATGGCAAAGCTCTTTCACATGCTTCGCAAATCAATCACTGTATCACCGTAAACATATCACCACTAAATTGGAAAATGAGTTATCCTCATTCCGGTGTATTAATTGAATCAGACGAGCACGTATTTACGGGGGAGAATGCCACATGGAGAGATGTAGAGCACGTCCGTCTGCGCTAAATGTGCTGAATGGAATAAAGCCTGCATCACTCGAACCAACAACACACCAACTCTTGTCGATTATCTTTTCCTCAGAACCAACATAGTAAATAATTCAGACATGGACGAAAAATTGCGTTGACTGCCGACGCACAAACCTCCAAATGGTGTTGATACTTATTTGCTGTGCTTAAATCCAGGATTTTTGCAGATTAGTTAATCAATATTATTTAAATGTTGTGAATGGTTTAATTTGATTGTTCAACCTCATAGCTAGTTTATGTGCAGACCTGAACGTGTGGATGCGATGGGCCCAAAAAGGTTCCCCGGCTTACTATTTCATAAGAAGACTGAGAAGTGTACTCGCTCGCAATCTGTGTAAAATGTATTTGCACCAACTATCACAGTACAGGACCCATCCGTGATACCATGCACTCTAGCTTTGTGTTCGTTGTTGAGATACTCGGTGATCTGGGAAACTTCCATTGATCTGAAATCATGCTGTGGTACTTCTGTCATTGTTGGTGATTTATTGTATTCCACAGGCACGGTGGCACCATTTAGTCATCGAAAGCCTTCATGAAATTGATTATTGCTTAAAGGTGCTCTATCGCTCAACCCGCTGAAGTGATTCTTGTTTCATTCAGTATTTCGCTTGGTCACATTTCTTAATATTATTTTCTACCAATTGATGCCGATCTAAAACAAATTTGAAAATAGGAATAGCTTCCTCACCAATTTCGATGAACAGTGGCTTGTACGTGCCGACTTCCGGCTTTGTCTTCAACTTATCAATCAGCAGGAGCTCTCCTTCGGTGTACCAAGAATAGCCCGGCTAGCATGCAACTCTTGTTAGGCGGGTTGAGTGATTGAGCACCTTTAAGCAATAATCAATTCCATGAAAAACCTGCAATATCTTAACATGCATCGCCAGGCCAGCTGGAAACCTCCGCGAGCCTTTCTGAAGGGTGGTCGCAGACAGCATAGAGACGTCGGTGAGCCTCTCTGAAGGGTGGTCGCAGACGGCGGAGGTAGCGCTGTTTCCTCAGGTACTCGTGCTGGGTTTGGGAGAATCAGCGGCACCTCTCCAGCGCTGTGATAAAGAACTCCGCAAGGGCAGGGGTGGATGGCTGCCTCCAGGATCGATATACGAGGAAAAAAGGATTAGAGTCGTCTATAAATTAAGTACAGCACATTTGGCCATTTTCTACTCCCTCCCCGTAGTTGACGCCAATGCGTAGCGTTTGAGAACTTGTGACTGACTCGCATCCCTACCCCTTTGCGCTATGTAATTTACGGAGAGCCCCAAGTGACTGGAGACAAAACAAAAAGCGAACACGCCTCGGATACCGAAAAACAGCAATGAAAATATTTATCTGAGAAAAGCATATAAAGGGGACATATGATGAGCCAATGAGACTTGGATCTTTGGCAAAGAAGACGCAACCTGTGTCTTAATTAATCATTAATTGAGACCATTAATTTAATGGTGGTAAAGCACCACAACATCATTTGAACGAATGCTAAGGTGTTGAAATGTTTACTTTCTGTGTTGTTGATCGAAAAGCTGGATGAACATTTATATTGCCTTTTCAAGCTACGTGACCCTCTCCCGAAGAAGGAGTAATAGTATTATATTAAAAGCTACTGCCCTAGGATATATCCTCTCAATAGCATTGGCTAGATTTTAAGCCTCTAAAGCGTCGAGTGGTGGATGCAGCATGCGCTGTGAGTCTCTAACTTTTACCTCGGAAATGTGCATTCTGGGTCCCTGAGATCCTCCTCAGCTGCCTCCGCTTCCTGCATGACGTTCATCTGCTCTCTCCCTTCAAGACGGGATCTTATCCCTCACTGCCCGGCGACAGCATCGTACTCGGTGTCTGACACGAAGCACCGGGCCCGTGCCACCTCGGTACTGGGATGCCAGTCCGGGGATCCTGCCATTTTCGCCAAGTCTGAACCCCGATATTGGGTCTCTCATAATCGTGGGTTTTTTGACGTTTTCAACAATGCCAATGAGCTGTACCACGCTGGAAATCACACTCTACGCCTTCCGGATCGCCAGTATACATTCCCGACAGAGTGAGAGTGGGCCACGCCATGTGACCTTAACAGTCGGTGCGTCGTAAAGCCCCCAAGGTCCCCTTCCGTCCAAAAATTAGGTCATCCTTGATATATAGCAGCCCGACTTTTTAAACATTATCAACTCTGTTGCTGTTCTCATGGGAGCACCGAAATGGCCTCGGTAATCCAATTTAGCGTATCGTGCTGAATCATCCTAAAATTGCACGTTTATATGCATGGCTGGCTGCCTTAATATATACTCTATGTAATATGGTAGAATGATCCAACACTGTAGTGTTGCAAATACCTTGCAAATACAGGGTCATTGTCGATATTGGAGATAAACTGGTGCTAATGATCGGTGAACGTGCCTGTGCGATGGTGTAGGATACCGTCCGTTTTGTGCATGTCGAAAGATGAGTTGCAAACACCTCGTGTCCGAAAGAAGTGGCCGTGAGAAGGAAATGGTGTGATTGCTAACAAACTGAGTCATTTTTTTACTGTTAAGATTTTGGTAGAGTAAGCTGCAAGCGGCCAAAGTGCTACAGGCCCTGCACAGCAGCTTTTTGAAAGATGACCAGTGAGGTGATTTTTTCCGTATCCCTGTAGACCTGATGCACAGGAGTTTGTGCTCATAATTGTAATCAGAAATGGATATAAGGGAGGTGAAAGCGATTGAAGTTGATTCGGGTCCTACGGAAGAGCAATTGCCAGAGGCCTTACTACAACAGGCCCCAGATGATGGCAGAACGATTGTAGTATCGAGGCTGCTACCTGATTGGTAGCTCTAGTACTGTTGCCTGATATGTAGCTCCAGTGCTGCTACTTGACAGGGACGGTCATGCACGGACTCTTCCATTTTCGGGAGAATCGTCAAAATGAGTTGGGGACCTGATATTTTGTGGGACAACGGGAAAAGTAACCAATAAATGGGTGAGGTTTACTGAAAAAGAGTGAGTACGGGTGCGGTATACCCGTAGTGCTGAAGCGGCGTAGCGCGCTGAAGCCGAACGACTCATGGAAAATAAGGGTGGCGTATGCGTCTGATGGGGATGTGTCACGTTGTGCCCCTCCGTACACCTCTGAGGATATCCGGGACCCAGGGCTCGGGAGACCAGCTTCGAAACTTACCCGACATTTCTCCGGCGCACGTATCCCAAGGGCTTCGGCTTTTGGGAACGATGTGAGAGTAAGCTGCTATGTAGAAGTCTAACATAGCTCTTTGCGTAGTGGTAACCAGCGGGCGCTGTGGTGAATTGGATAGCGAGCTCGCTTTCCACGCACCCGACCCGGTAGCAATCTGACTCCCGAGAAACCCTTTCAACAGGGAAGGAGTTGGTGACGCCATATAACCCTGGCAGCTGGTACATCGATAAGCCCCAATAATTATTCTTGATTACAGTGGCAGCTTGCTGTTCAGTATGTTTTATCTGAAACAGGTAGTTATGACCAGCTGAGACGAATTCTATGTCGACCCTTCTTGCCGCCTCCTCTAGAACAGATTCCAGGCAGCAACTCTGTCTTGACAACCCAAGGATGCTGATTCCCACAATACCCTGCCAACAGGATGAGAGTTGACGACACCATATAACTTCAGCAATCAGTGTGTCGTAAGGCCCCAAAGTTGTTGATTTTACAACAATGTGTTTTGGACATGATTGCTTAGTATGGAAACCGACATGCTATTAAGCTTCGATTGCCATCCTAATCGTCATCAACAAAGCCACGAGAATGAAAAGCGGGAGCTGTTTGTTCCCTCTCAGAAAAAGTGTACAGAATATGTAAAGAGAAAAGAGTGCGTTTGATCTGGATTGTGTGTGGTGTTGCTATCAATCATCGGGTGATTCCGTCGGACGTTATCAAGTTGTGTATCTTGTGCCTGTTTTTCTTCAGTCGTTGAATTGTTCTGCTGTCAGCTCCTTACGTTAGCTTTTTCACAGACGAGTGCAAAATAGCACCTTGAGTTTTCTTAAATCCCGAATGAATAACAGCCCATCTTTATAGAGCCGCATGACGAAATCCATGGGCGAAGCGCATTGAGATTTTCAAGCGGCTCTATTCTGGCGCTCAGACGGGTCTCGTCGTGGTCTGTTGTTGTTGTTGTTGGCGTCTGTCAGTCCTGAGCATTGATGTCAGAGCTCTGGAATTTTGTAGGGTGATAGCCCTTCTGCTCCAGACACCCAAACTGAAGCCCGAGTTGAAATCCAAAATAGTTTTTGAGAAATTTTGGCTCAAACTTTTTCTGTTTTATATTTTTCTAATTTTTACTTCTTAAGTTACGAACTTGAAATTTATGTCCTTTTCAATGGATAACAAGGGCCAGCTAGGGGAAAAAATTGAGCTGATCCAACAATATTTATTGCGCGAAACGCGGCATTTCTCACGCGCGCAAAAACCTGCTAAAGTTGATGGCCGACTTGTGCGCTCGAAATGTCGAAGGCAGGCCTCAGTTAGCTGAAGGCAGTTACCTAGGGTAGCTAGGCAAATTTTGTAGTGCTTAGGCATAGTTTTGAGTGCAAAACGTAAAATTTTGACCTACTTTTACAGTTCTTCGGAAGACTGAATTTTGGTTCATTTCATTTCAACGTTAATATCTCACAATCTAATTGACCGATTTGAGTTTCCATTTCAAATAATGAAGAACATTGCTTCCGCCTGATAATATTTGGAGATGGAAATTGTGAATGTGATTCTTTGTTTTATAGGCATAAATAGAAATTGAGTCAAAAACTTTTTATTTGCATCTTCCTGGCTCCAGCTCATGTCACTCACAAACTCGAACTGACATGGCTGAATAGGAAAGTTACTTGCGGTCATTTCGCTCACTTATACTACCCACCTATCTCTAATGGCTTTCGAGTAATTAGTCCAAATGTATTACAAGATGCTAAATTTCTCGACCACCTTTGCTTCTCACCATGGTTTCAGTCCTTAAAATGGATGGAAGTGGAAGAAATTTGGCATGAAGCTGCTTAAGATCCTAGCTCGACGATACAAGTAATTTCAGCCCAAAGAATGCTTGGTTCGTCTTCTAAGCACCTTTATATCGTGCCTTTTCGGGACAAGCCGCACGCGCCAGCGGCCCGGATATTCGGCGGGTTGTACCGCCAGTGACCTCCTGACGGGTCCGCTGTTCGTAGTGGGAGGTGGTGTGGCACGTGGTCTTGGCTGAGGCCCTGGCTCTTGTGGTGGTCCGGTTCGAATCCGGGGTGACCACGTACCTTTTTGGTTATTTCAAGAAAAGAATGATAAAACTGACTTGCGCGTATGAAGAGATACATTAAGAACGAAATATGGTTTGCTTTCGGCATTGTCATGCGGCTCTCCTGCGCCGTGGCTTGGCGGCCGTATGGGGTTGCATACTTGGCTTATTTCAGAGCGTAAAATGTCTGAAAGGAGTAAGTGTAAATTTCAGACTGATGAAAGTATTGTGCTAATTCCGCGGTGAGGATTCCGCGGTGCCATGCCGGGCTTTAATGTAAGAGTTGTTGATACGCCCTGATCTCCTTGAGGCGTCATTGGGCGACGAAGAGGGCCAGGTCCGTCCGGGGTTGCCACCGGAAGCGAGCCCCACTCGTACCGACTGCTCCAGAGTGTGCCATGTTCTGGAAAAGTCCTTATGAATGGAAGCGAGCCCCCTTCGCACCGACTGCTTCAAAGTGTGCCATGTTCTGGAGGAGTCCGTACAAATGGAAGCGAGCCCCCTTCTTACCGACACATTTTATCCTTTATAGGTTCTAAGATTTTGAGTGAAAAGTATTATGCTTGATCTTTATGAACGATCGATTTCCTACAAATTCAATTATTTGGTGAAATTATTTCGATTATTATGGTACCGACTGCAATTTTGGGAGAAAGATGCAATAGCGTAAACACAAGATAGTGCAGAAACCCTGGCCACCCTGCTCTCTCCGCAGTGTTCGGGGAAATGCAGCGGTGGTGTCGCCTTTTGTTGCGAGATGTGATAGGGCAAATAAAAAAACAATATATTGTATTAGTTACGCTGCAAGAAACAACTATTTTTTCAGCAGCGGTCAACAAATCCTCCCAAACTCAGCTCGCGAAACTAGATAACCACCTGCACTTCAGGAGACACTGTTCGAGACTGCAACGGGTCGACCGGTGGCCACGCTCATATATCGCCCATCTACCATAGGATCACGCGGTTATCGGATTCGTACGTTTTTTACGCCCCCTCCCCTCAGCGCACTGTTCCTATCCATGGTTAAAGACTGGCTGTTTTGCTCCGCCGGCCAGGCTGGGTCACTCCAGGTGGCGAATTGGACAGGTACAGTCTCTGGCACCAATATCCGACACTTTCGCTGGTCAACGCTGAAAGAATCCGTTGAACGAAAGCATTCTAGAACGCCAATACACGTGCGCACACGCGCGCACACACGCGCACTTGCACACACACACACGCGCGCACACACACACACACACACACACACACACACACACACACACACACACACACACACACACACACACACACACACACACACACACACACACACACACACACACACACACACACACACACACACACACACAACACGTTTGAACGAAAAATCATTTTCTTATGCAATTTTCATTCATCTACTTTGGAAGAAGAATCCAATGCAACAGTACGTCAGGGCTTCTTTGCGGGTGGAGAAATCCAACTATATTACCACGTAGCGTGTACGTACAACTCGGCTAAGGGACCTGTTTGTGCTCGTTGAAGGTCGGCTGGAACCTACCGGCTAAAAGGTCGATTTGTGCGATCTTTCACAATCGATTTTCAAGCATTGCGGCCATTTCCATGAAAGCAAAGCTATGAAAAAATGAACTCTAGATGCATTGCCCGTGAAAGGCTCTTTGAAATATATCAAACTTCATGTGAGAAAACATGCAAGCACGTGCGCCACATGTTCGCTAAGATAAAAACTATGGACAATTTCAAATTGCAAAAAAAAACGCCAAGCTAGATGTCAATCCAGGATTTCATGCATTACATTATTTGGAATCCGCCATGATTGTGCGTCCGAAAAATGTAGTTGGCTTGAATTTTTTAGACCTAAACCAAAGAAGCGTGATGGGTAATTCGTTGGCACTGAGACTGCTTTTTGAAGCAAAGTTTCATTTTAATTCGCCAACTGGTATTGCCATGCGCCTTCTCCGTGTAAGCCCTCTTCATGGCTGATGCATGCATTTTGTTGGCCTGATGTATCAGCTCATTTGTAGTTGAAATAACTATTTGGGTTGAAAATCTCTTCAGCACGCCTATGTACTGGCGAAAGTCGTTCAGGACTATCCGGCTATAGGTCCTTATTTCCCCTATTTTCCCCAATTAAAGTGCGGCCGCTCGTGCTCCTGCCCCGGTCGCGCACTGCTGTATCCCTGAGAAGAAGAACGGACACGGTGCTGATCGCGGAACGGTGCTGATCCCATGGCATGTGTGGCAGTGAGCGTGTGTGTATGGCAGGCAGAGGCAGGAGAGCTGCCGTAGCCGGAGCCAGTTCAGGGCAAATGACTGAGTTCTTTTGGCAGCGAGGCTGACGGGAAATGTCGTTGATTGAACCCTGTTCTGAACTGCCGATGCAATTAAGTTATGCAGCGTCGCGGACGTTTGTGCATTATCTGGCATGAGTTTTGGGCTATGTGTGGCGGGACATTGCGTTTGCAGTATCTGTTGAGTTCGACATGATAGTTTGAATTTGTTTTTTGACGTGTGCCGTGAAGCTTACAGCTAACGATGATATGAGACTTGTCCAGAATTCCGATAAGGAATTATTTTCGATTTAATATTTACTTGTGAAATGACTCGTGTAGCCTAGAAAATTCGTTTGTAGAAGAAAATTGAAAATGTGCATCAAGCAGAATCAAACCCGGAGCATTCACGACTGCTGCGACGCGATTGGTTGAGGCGGCACGAACTAATGTGGAAGGTCCCTGGATCGAAGCTGACCTCTGGCAGCCTTTTTCCCTACCGCCTCCTACCCAGGAGATGGCAGTGCACTGGGTGTAGTGCCCACCCAGACTCGGGACTTACGCTGACCAACCAGCGCCCTTGTTATTGGCGACACTTGCCTGATCAGCCTTTAAACTGATCCACCGATCCCGTGACACTGCCCGAGGGCACGGCCTCGCCGCGTGTCACCGGAGCAGTAGCCTGGTCCGGATTTAGGTTTTTTCATTGCATATTAACAGATTACTGCTCATTTGATGCATTTTTTAGTGCTGATTACGATGCGCTCATCAGAAATGCAATTTTCGAAAAACTTTTGGTGGCCCACTCGAGTTGAAGGTTTTTCATTTTGCCCAATTTTCCACTTTTTGGCTCACCATCAACCCATATTACGAATGAGGTGCAAAAAATTGCACTGGGCTGGTAGTTTGGTTCGTTGGTGTTCCATTTGCTTTGTTCTTATTAGTATAACTGGCACACATAACGGTTATTTTTACTTATTATATCCGCTTTGAGTTGAGTTTGCACTGGCTCTCCATAGATGGCGCTAGCAGCGCGCCATGGTAAGTGAATACTGATTTCCTCGGAGACCGGAAATATGAGCAGCAACGCGGAATTTAAGAAACAATTGCGATTTGGATTGTATAAACGCACTAAAAGAGCTGTTTTCAAGCAGCTCTGAAGTTGTTAACACTGTTTCTCAAGTATTTTAAGCATGCCATGCCCAAACATGCTCCTGCTGCTGAAGTCCCGACCATAACCCTTTACCAATAGGCGCAGGAAACGTGGGGGCAGTGGTGGTGGCTGTCGCACCCAGCTTTCAGAGCATGGTAGCAGCTCCACCCCCCCCCGTTTGAGCCGATTCTGGAACTTCTCTATTAACATTTTATCGATATGCCTAATCATTCCCGGCCACACCAACGCGGAAGCCCCTTCCTCCAACTTAAACCTTTCCTCTGACTAAAATAGTTCCTCCGTCTATGCATTCACCGACTGAATTCTTCCATATTTTCGCCAAAAAGACTCTGCAGCAACCCCTCTTTGATGAAGTTCGAGAGCCTCAGTTTTGAGGCTCGTGACCTCTAGCCCAGTCTACTCTGACATATTTAGAGACCGTTGTGGCCCAGAAGAGAATTATTTGTTTTACGTATATGGATGGGATTTATCATTTTTATTGTTGTGGTGTAGCAGAAAAATTCGACTGGTTTGGCATTATGCGAACATTTTTTACAAACATGACATTGTTCACCAGGTTTTAAGGATTGAAGAAAATGTGTTGTATGAAATCATAGAATAAGCCTGCCAACATTTACGCACCTTGCACTAGCTGCATTGGATAATGAACATACCGGCATAATCTAAGTGCTTACGTTATGTTTTCCTTTCAGTTTTATGTTTCCTCTGGTCAAAATGGAAAATGGACGGACGGATATATCTGCAAAAAAGAAGGAGCCTTACTGTGAGTTTGGTATATCATAGGGGGCTTTATTATGACAAGAATTGAACTCATGGAGGAGCGGAGCAAAAAAACACGCAACCTTGTTATGACTAACAAGCCAGTCGAGACAGTGCCGTTGAAGCGCACCAATGTGGTGTATAAATTATCATGCCCACATGAGAGTTGTAGACCTCATGCCAAACACTACATTGGTGTGACTACAACGACATTGTCTCGACGGCTCACCGTGCATCTGCAGGATGGAGCTATTGTAACATTTGTTAGAATCTTATTCTTGCCATTAGTCATATTCAGGACTATGCCTGCGCCGCCGCCCTTGTATCTGCCTGTGTGCGCGCGTGCGCGTGCGTGCTGCGTGCGTGGTGCGTGCGTGCGTGCGTGCGTGCGTGCGTGCGTGCGGGCCGTCGCGGAGAGCCGGCTGCTATGGTCATTTCACAGGCGTCGGACAGGACTGCAGGCACTTGTGTTTGTTTGGGCCGTATATATCACCCCCTGTCCCCTCTTTGCGCCGGCCAAACATGGAGATGTCAATTTTCTTTTGAAAGTTATCAAAAGTGGTGTAGGCAAAAAAAAAAAAAAAAGAGGACAAAAAGATGTGTTGGAATACAGAAATAAATTGTTTCCTTTTTTAGACGACGCCTCAGTCTCTGCTCCCTTTTTGCGCGTAACTTTTCGGCCGGGGTCCGCACTAGAACGCACCCTTGGCAGCACGACGGCGACGTGGCGGTACTCAGTAAGAGGGGGACAGCCGTCACCAGGGGTTGAAAAACAACGCCGGCGAGAGAGAAAAAACTGGTCTGAGCCCCGGTGGAGAGAGGAGGTGGTGCCGAGCTCCGGAAGAGGCGCAGCGGGGGGCTTCTCTTACCCCGCTGCCATGAGTGAAGAGAGTGGAGGTCCGCTCTATAGGAGCTGCTAGGCTGCCTCGAGGCTAGCAGTTGCTCTGGCTTGCAGGAGTACAGTTGCAGGAGAGGGCGCCTGGTTGACGGATCCGCCGGTGAGTGCGCAAAAAGGGAGCCATATATATAACCCTCTTGTTTGACCTCATCCAGAAAAATGTCACACTACTATATCATAAGAATATAATGATAGCCACTAATTCATACCCGAAATATCTAGTTACTTGTATAAAAACAGGACCGACAGACTCACGAATGCATCTCCACTCAGTCGACCAAACCGACTACCGAAAAGACTGGGCTGACGGCCAACGCCTATGCCTTGGATCACCCAAGCTGATCGAGGTTGCAATGCGGGTATCCAAGCCCGGGAAATCATCACAAAAACGGTCCCGAAGACAGCCTACTCCGGTCCCGAGAGGCGGCCAGGTGGGACCTGGACGGCGGGGACGGCGCAACGGCGCGAGTCCTCGTCACAAATCGGCTGTCATCCAAACCGGAATCGCCAAAGCTTCCTTCGGCGATTGGGGCGACTTTAACGAAGCGCCCCCCCCATATGGATATCTTTATTCGACGGCCGGAACAATCATCATCATCACATTTCAGGGGGCGCCATCAACCTTTCAGGGGGCGCCATGGCCATTTCAGGGGGCTCCGAGGGTCGATAGAGGGGCACGTGCCCCTCTTTGCTCCCCTGGATCTGCGTATGATCCTCCCACTTTGGGGCAGCCATGTGATGACTTGAGTGTCTCGTTCCTTAGTCCATCAGCTTTATCGCATTCAATGTTCCGAATTTTCGACCGGTAAACCCTCTTCACTCTCGGGGCGTGAAGCTCAAGCCCGATGCAATTATTTGCTGCTGATGTTGCCACATTGCAGTTTGTTAGCAAAATATCAGTTTATTCTGCTTTTTGCTGTGATGAAACATATATTTTCGTCCCCTGACACAGTAACGTGTTTTCTGTATCCTTTAGACTCCATAAAAGTCATTTTTGGACCTGTAAATTTCCAGAAAGAGGGTACTTTCTCGCCCAATTGAACTACGGCTTTCCCTGAAATGATTACGATACTCCTTGAAATGGCTACTGACACCCCCACTGAAATTTTGCAGGAGAGGTGGTGCTGCATCACCCACTCATACTTGCCGAATATTTCAGGATCGTCGTTCAGGTCTTGAAAATCTATACGGACTAAGGAACATTTATTGCGCGTGTTTTGCACAAACCTTTAGCTCCTAACATCAGGGAACTACTGACTCATGACTGGAGGCATGTGAGGGTTATTTGGACGCCAGCACACGTATTCACACGAATCTCTCACGGTTCCTCTCCTCATAAAAAGGTCACACAAACAATTCCAAAATTCAATGGTGATGATGTGTGGACTCCATTGAATCACATCAGTCTTAATTCTAAGTCAGAGCTGAGGGCCTATCCATAAATTACGTTACATGTATTCTTATAATTCTAACCCCCCCCTCATGGTAATACTTGCTCACACCCTGTTGTAACGTCTAACAAAACGGTTGCTGACTTCCCGCTCCCCCTTGTTTTTCCTGCTGTACTTTATGGACGGTCTCATATGTTTCGGAGACCATCTTTCGATACTGTCCTAGGTCAGGGCCTATACCTAAAGAAACTGCTTCTAATACATTACAAAGGCTGGTTTATATCGAACTGATGTGTTCAGAAAGCGTCTGGACGGGATTGAGACAGAACACGTGTTTTGCCGATTACAACACAAACTACCCTATGATCAGAAACACTTCTCGATCACAGTGAGGAAAACTCCGCACATGATCGAGGGATACCACGCCCCCCCCATCTCCGAGCATCAGAACAATGTTCCATAATAAATACTTTGGTAAACACATGGAGCTGCGCGCCTCAGGGTTTGGTAGGTGAGCAAGTCAGTGAGTCCCGTACGAACGCACGCCCCTTTCCGTGACCGCCACGGGGCGGGGAATCTCTAAGAAAACCCCAAGGCGATCACAAATGCGGGCACCCGGCCCATGTGTCATGTGTATGTGCGTGTGTGTGTGTTTACACACGCACGGAAAATGACGCACCACCGACGCAAGGCGGGCCGAGCAATAATGCTGAAAAACGATAGCTTTCAAAAGAAGACACTATATGTTTACAAAGTTAGGACCCTCCGCATAAAGAGGGATGTTATGTGACTGGGTGGACGACGTTTTTTATATTTTTTCGGGATGGAAGAAGTCGTTAAATTTCCCTGAGGTTCTCACGGAAAACAGTAAACAAGGATATTACGGAAATATTTCTGATATATTTACCAGGATGGAAAAGGACTAGCTTAGTTTGGGAGGAAGAAAGTGGGTCCACAAGGTTTGGTCACGAAAGTGGACAAAGTAGTCGAGGATCCTACAACTAACTAGCTGCTAACTGACGCAAAGAGCGTAGCCAATCCACAGCCATGCTTGAAATGTCATTTGGCTAGCTTTGGTCCATCCCAGGTGACAGTTGTGCGAGCTGCAACTGCTTTCTTATTTAGAGAAATCAAGACAAAGGCTTTAGCAGTCTGCTCTCGGACAAATACTGGGCCCGCCCCTGCGA
Organism: Lepas anatifera; assembly: GCA_034440635.1. Lineage (NCBI taxonomy): Eukaryota > Metazoa > Arthropoda > Thecostraca > Lepadidae > Lepas > Lepas anatifera. The sequence goes on from JAOTON010000197.1 coordinate 415,176, forward strand.
GAGCACCTGTTACTGCGACCCGTCTGACCTTGCCCGCAGCGGTTCTTGTTTACCTGAAGGGTCGTAAAGCGTGAAATGCGGAAGCGTACTACGGTTTACAACCAACGTGTCACGTGGGCGGTCTGTGTATCGAAATGAATGAAAGAATGACCTGACATCTGTTGTTGGGGAAACAGGGTATTAGTTCTGACGGGTCATGTCGTGTGGTGCATGTGTCGAGGGTAACGCACCCTTAAGATGTTCCCTGGCCTCTCCCCTCGAATCCGGAAATGTAAAAAACGCTGAAGATTATATATTCGGGCGCAGCCCTTCATCAGAATCGTGGAGTAAATATCAATAATTCTCAGTTCAAGTATAGCCAGACCTCGAATTGAGCTTCATACAAAAATGCCTTTTAGAATGAATCGTTAAAAATAAGATTGGATGTCGTGACAACAACGATATTGGTACCTCTAACCTAAAAGCAATGCCGACAATACGACAAACCTAGACCAGTATTTGTGACAGACTTTTCTATTATTTCAGCCAATCACTAGCTTTTGATTAACAATGGAAGAAACTCGCTGAAGTACCTTAATCGGTTATTTGAATATTTCTGTTCTTCTTATTTACCTTTTTCCGTCGACTGCAGCTAAAATGCTAACCAAAAACTACCTATTTAGCACTAGTAGACGTGATACTAGATCGGTGTAAAAACTGCATACTTTCCCCTTTAACATGATGCTATATTTTTACAATAAAAGCCTCCCTCGAATTATTTATTTAAGATTGTACCTAGTGGTCAAGGTCAACTTTTTGGAATTGATAAACACATTCTTCCACAGCCTGCTCCTCTGGCCCAACGTTAAGCGTCGAAAGAGTATGCGTGTGGCTGCAAAAAATATTATAAATGTTATATTATACTTATTCAACAACCCTTGCCCATAGTATGTACCTCTTAACCCTCCCACCGGGGGCCATCGATGGCCCCCTAAGGTTTTTCCGGGATAGCAGAAAACGACGAGGCGCAGCACCGCGGTTGAGGGCTCTACCTCTCACTGCATCATTTTCCCATCATCCCTGAAATTTTTACCCCGGGTCACCCAAGGTCAGGTCACCAGACGAGGTCAACCAAGGTCACCTCACTTCACCTTTAGAGCTCTGTAAGGCTACATTTCAAAGTCGATCGATTTGAAACTTCCTACACTTCATGACCCCTCCAGGGTCTACAAGGTGTATATCCGGGATTTTTCGATTTCGTGCCTGAGGTCAGGTCACGAGGCGACCTCTCCCATTGGAAAAGCATGGGGAAAGCTATTTCATGATATAAAGCCACAAAAATGATTGCAAATACTCAGACTGCTCAGAACAACGTTTTTGGACACCCTTTCACGGATCCCAGGGGTCATATTTGCCTTTGACTTTTCAAGGTCATCCAAGGTCACCAGAGGTCAAAACAGTATTTTGACAATAACTTTTGACCTAATTGAGCTAGAGCGGTGAAACAAACACCATCGTGTTTGTCTTGTACTGGCTTTCATTTGTATACGGCAAGGTCCTTTTGACCTTTCTTGACCTCAGGTCATATTAGGTCACGAGGTGACCTCTGGCGGTCAAACCACTGGCGGGGGTCTTTACGTTCCACATAGCGGAAAAGTACTGGCAATTTGCTATCAAATGTACTTTACCAGGCCTCAATAGCTCTAATGCTAAGAGTTATGCCCAGTTTGCTTAATCATTGCATATTTGAGTGAAAATAGCCGATCTTGACCTAATTTGACCTCTGGAGGTCAAACCATTGACCTGAGCACTAAAACATGCGAAGTAATTTCTTACTGAATTCCGCCAGCTTTCTATTGCACTTTGCGTTTGTGTAACGCCCATATTTTCGGGTTAGAGGGGGCCATCGTGGCCCCCGGTGGGGCGAAGGTGGCGCCGGCCCCGGTGGGGGGGGTTAAACAAATGCAACTTTTATAGCTAGTTAATGTGATTAATAATTGGTGAATACTTTTCCTCAGCCTGTACCTCTAGCCCAACGTTAAGTGTCGAATGGGTATACGTCTAGCTGCAGAGAAGTATTATCAATAATTAGTTGCATATTTCAAAAACCCAACCCCAGTACGTACCCCTAAAATAAAAAAGGTAAAAAGGGCTATGATGGTTGAATTAGTTTAACTAGTCAGAAGTGATGGACTTAGGTCACAGGTAAGGCTCCGGTTTTTTTAGGTAATTTATCTTTGATGGTGCTTTTCTGCAACCAGATGTATACTCATTCAACGTTTAACGTTGTGCCAGAGGTACAGGCTGGGAAAAAGGGTTCATTAATGATTGATCAGATTAACTAGCTCAAAGAGATGGTTTGATTTTAGGGGTACGTACTGGGGTTGGGGTTTTTTGAATATGCAACTAATTATTGATAATACTTTTCTGCAGCTAGACGTATACCCATTCGACACTTAACGTTGGGCTAGAGGTACAGGCTGAGGAAAAGTATTCACCAATTATTAATCACATTAACTAGCTATAAAAGTTGCATTTGTTTAAGAGGTACATACTATGGGCAAGGGTTGTTGAATAAGTATAATATAACATTTATAATATTTTTTTGCAGCCACACGCTTACTCTTTCGACGCTTAACGTTGGGCCAGAGGAGCAGGCTGTGGAAGAAAATGTGTTTATCAATTCCAAAAAGTTGACCTTGACCACTAGTTACAATCTTAGATAAATAATTCGAGGGAGGCTTTTATTGTAAAAATATAGCATCATGTTAAAGGGGAAAGTATGCAGTCTTTACACCGATCTAGTATCACGTCTACTAGTGCTAAATAGGTAGTTTTTGGTTAGCATTCTAGCTACAGTCGACGGAAAAAAGTAAATAAGAAGAACAGAAATATTCAAATAACCGATTAAGGTACTTCAGCGAGTTTTTCCATTGTTAATCAAAAGCTAGTGATTGGCTGAAATAATAGAAAAGTCTGTCACAAATACTGGTCTAGGTTTGTCGTATTGTCGGCATTGCTTTTAGGTTAGAGGTACCAATATCGTTGTTGTCACGACATCCAATCTTATTTTTAACGATTCGTTCTAAAAGGCATTTTTGTATGAAGCTCAATTCGAGGTCTGGCTATACTTGGACTGAGAATTATTGATATTTACTCCACGATTCTGATGAAGGGCTGTGCCCGAATATATAATCTTTAGTGTTTTTTACATTTCCGGATTCGAGGGGAGAGGCCAGGGAACATCTTAACAACTCATCATCATGCTCCTCGCCGCAACACTTCAAAACTTATCAACATTCTTTTACTTTACTCAAACCGAGAGGTAGCGCCCGCTAATTCCGGGCCCTCTCACTGAAGGAACTAACTTATACTTTCAAGCGATTGACCAGCTCGGATACGGGATTCCGTCTCTAGGTGAAGAATCGGTCCCCCCTGGGGAGTGAAAGCTTGAAATGCATTTTTTCTATTTATTTGTTGCCGGCGAAACAATCCGTGAAATTGAACATTTCTGCATCCCCTAAATTACGCCGAATAGCCATTGGCGGACCGCGAATCGCCACCCCCCTTTCAAGGAAAAAATCATATACAACTACCGCCCCCTCCCCGCCTTCAAAATTGGAACCGTCATCACACAAACAACGTACACACACAAACCACCAAACAGTTAATCGGGCTGCATTTTTAGAGTAGGCGCCTGTCAGCCGAGGGGGAACAGGGGGGTTTGGTGTTTCGGACATTTTCGAGGTAGGGGAGGGGGAGAATGCCGTCAGTGAAGGGTGGCCGGTACTCACATTGCTGGGTCTCGTCAGTCGGCTCCTTTCTTTTTTCGTCCCACCCCCAGCCTCCTTCTTCAGTGCAGTCCTCTTCTCTTCCTTGGTTCGGCTCTGCCACCCTTCCCGGCCCGTGCACGACTCACTGCTCTTCCTCGTCCTTCCACCTCGTGCGGTTCTGGGCCCCTCCTTCATCCGATCACGTGCCAATTTTTCTCTTCTTCTCCCATTGGTTCTTGTCGTTAATTTTTCCTGGTCCGTTCATTCGTATTCGTAGTATTTGACCCCGCCCTTATGTTACGTGGAATTTTGCTCCTTCAATTGTTCGTCTCGTTATTTTTCTCTGACTCGTTTATTCGTTCTTTTTCGTTCCGCCGCTGACTTGCTCCGCCTCCTGCTTCCGCCGGTGGAGCGCCCCGGGGCAGGTCTTCTCACCCAGAGCGCTTCCCCGTGGGAAGACCGGGAGCAGGTGGGAGGTAGCCGCTTGGAAATTTATTTGTTTGAGCCGAATTGGTGATTTAACATCGCTGGAATCGGAGCTGTGTTTTCTGGTCTGTTGGTAATGGAGCATTTGGTCGTTGCTGATGGGGTTCAACGGCGTCGTTTCCCTCTCCCCGGGAGGAAACCGAGACGCAGCTTGTTGTTCCCCTTCACCATGTCGGGCGACGCCATAGCAGCTGTGCCGGACGACAAACAAACAGAGCCGTCCGGCCCGGCGGGCGTGCGCTTCGGCGCTACCGCGCTACAGCAGCGCTGTGGACGCGGTACCGCCGTGCAGGATTTTTTATTTGAAAAGGATCGGGATGCTTAACATAGGATTCGGATCGCCCCTCTCGATCAGCCAGACGCCTATTTAAAAAATGTAACCCGTTACATATGCAGTGTCCCCGAAATGAAGGATCCCGACATGTCTCATCAGTTACGTTTCTCAGCAGCAAACCATTGCAGCTAGAGACCAAATTTTTGTGTGTCTCTTAAGCACATATTGCGTAATGAAATGACAAACAAAAACAGTAATCCGACAATAAACATCGACAAGAGAGCTAACGGAAGCAATGTAAATAAGGACAAAATTGCAACATTTTGACTTTGCACATGCAGCACGTGCAAACCAAGGGTAGGTCAACGGCCAGCTAAGGTTGTTTGAATTGGCTAGCACCATATGTACCTGCTTCCCAAAAATTATAGCCAGTGGGACGATGTTGCAGACCACGACGTTATTCTTTGAAATTTCTGGTTTTTCTCTGGCACGTGGACTTTGCACCCATGTTATAAAATATCCGCTCGGTAGATTTTTGCGGACTTTGAATATGCTACGCCCCTATCAGTTGCGAACACAATGGTGTATCTTATGGCGGGGTCCGAATTTTATGACATGTTCCCATTACAAAAATGCTAACTTGACTGGACTATAGTCCTAATTAATGAGTTTTGGTGACCTTTTCAACGAATTAACGACTGAAATCAAAACCAACACACGAAAAATAGAAAAACTCCAAAGCAAAATATCCAAGTGCACGAGTGCTATACTATTCAACCGTCGTTGCCTCAAAGAGAATATATATATATATATATATATATATATATATATATATATATATATATATATATATATATATATATATAAACACTGTCCAAGTCGTTCACAGTCTATAACTCATAAACCATAAGAAATGGTAGGCATTGCTTGTCGTTCTTCTATGGCCTATCCTTCCTTATGGTTTGTGAGTTATGGACTGTGAATGACTTGGACAGTGTTTAAAAAAATACATATATAGCTTGTGGGTGTTCTGCTAGAATTGATGAGCAGGCTGGTTTCTGAAAATATAATTGCTCATACACAGACAATATCCCTTTGATCGGGATTACCAAGTCATTATAGCTTAGCAGATGATAGCGTTACCCGAAACACCAGTTTCCACAGGCGTGTTTGCTGTCTCGGCCGTCGCCTGTTGACTCGGCGAGGTGATGGCTGCTCCTCTCATGACTGCTCGACCCTCTTGCTGAGCTCTCTTCTGCCATCGCGCTGTGGTTTCCTGATCGAGGCTACCTGCCTTAAAGACCTCTGGCACTTGGCTGGTCGGCCAGAAACACTGTCTTCTGCTAGTCCAGGCTCACGTTCTCGGCTGCTGATATCAAACAGCGAATCCATCTCAGTTTTGCACGTGTAGGCAGTGATACGCTTAACCTCATGCAGTGATACACCCATAACCTCAGCCGTTGCCCTGTTATTGCATTCTTCCATAAGAATATGGAACTCATCTTTGCTCCGCTCCTCCATGAGTTCAATTCTTGTCATAACAAAGTGCCCTATGACATATCAAACTCACGGTGAGGCTCTTTTATTTTTTTGCAAATATTACCGTCCGTCCATGTTCAATTTTGTTAGAAGGAAGCATGAAACTGGAAGGAGAACATAACGTGGAATTTGGTTTATGCCGGTATGTGAATCATCCAATGCGACTAGTGCAAGATGCCTAGCCGTTGGAAAGTTTATTTTAGGATTGCATACAACATATTTTCTTCAGTCTTTAAAACCTGGCGCAAAATGTCATGTTTGTATAGAATGTTTGCATAATGACAAACCTCTCAAACTTTTCTGCAAGATCACAACGTTAAAAACTATCAATCATATCCGTATAGGAAAAACAAATTATTAGAGTCCGCTCTCTTCTGGGCCACAACGACCCCTAAATATGTCAGAGCAGACTGGTTTAGAGATCACTGGCCTCAAAGATGATACCCTTGCAATTCAGTCAAAGTAGTCTTGCAGAGTATTTTTGGCGCACGTACGGAAAAATTCAGTAGGTGAAGGCATAGGTGGTGTGCCGAACAAAATCTTAGTTTGTAAATATTTAGTCTTCTGGAACGTTTTCTTATAACACAAGTGCTTGGTTTCATTTTCTGCCTTCAGCTGCCCCCGCCCTGCTGTGCCGGTCCACTGTGAGGCTCTCGGGAGCACATCTGGGCGGCAGATGTGCGGACGGTGTGGGTATGGGGCCGCCATTTCTTTAGTCTAAAACCTTGTCTGTTACTTTATATTTTTGGGTAGCGTTTCTACGAATCGTCGTTATTTGTTTATGGATTTATCTTTCCAATTGTTTACATTATTCTCAGGAATTTCGGTTTACGTGTTTGCTCTCTGTGAACTTGCCTTTTTGGGTCTTAGAGCATGAGCTACGCACCATGTGGTGATGGTAGTCCTGCGTCGTCCACGCCTCATGACGGAGGCATGGACAGTGACCCGTGGACAGTGGGCGCGTGCGGATCACGGCCTCACGTCGTCCCAGCATCTGAGTGCTGGTCACTCCTGGGGATTTAGCATTGTGGCCAATCCCATCGTTAGCCTCGGTGGCTAACTCTGCTGTGCTGCTCCTAACTGTTTTGCTCTAACTCGAAAATAGATATCAAGCACTGAGTGAAGTTTCAATGGTCCTCCGGGTTTGAACTTTAGCATAAAATTTGAGACTTTAAACTGGAACAAATTGGTCGTCTCCGGGCCGGATAGTATGAACTAGTGAATCTGTGACTGTGCATCATGAGTCATCATAGTCTTCATACCAGAAGTAATGCTTCGATATCTTCTCAACGCAGCCAGGCGCGGATCGATGCCGCCGTGGCCAAGCTTGAGGCTCAGCAGGCAGCGCGTGCTGCCAGTGAGCGTGCTGAACTCGCTGCTGCTCAGGCCCGTGCTGACGCTCGCGCGGCTGCCGACCGCGCCGAGGTCTGTGACCTGCGTCTTCAACTGCTGGCAGAGGAGGAGGAAATCCTGGATAGTGATGACGACCCGTCACCTCCACGAGTTTGTGCCCCTCCTCCAGCTAAGCCGACCCCAGCTCATGAGTCCAGCATTGTTGGCCGGACTCACACCTGGATTAACCAGATTCCAACGGAGTCAGCACCAGCTCCGTGTGATAGAAGGTTGGATAATTGGCAGCCAACTAGGTCAGCACTGCCGCCACTGCACCTGGGCAAGTTTGATGGGTCTCCACTTAACTGGCCTCAGTGGAGTTCCATATTCAGATCTGTGGTGCACAACAGGACAGATCTGAGTGACGCGGAAAAGCTGGCTCATCTGCAGACCTCCCTCACGGGCGATGCGAGGGAGGCAGTGGGAGGATTGCTTTGTGACGGCCAACTCTACGCAGAAGTCCTCCGTGAGCTGGAATACCGTTTCGGAGATCCAGCCACCATCGTGCAGACAAACCTGGACCGCGTCCTAACTCTTCCGCCCATAAAAGAGACGTCGAGGCACTCCAGAGATTGTCTTCCAGGCTGCACACTGCCGTCAGCGTCCTGCAGCACCTCAGGTATGACGCGGACCTGGCTGCCACAGTAAATATGCGTCAGGTGGTCAGCAAGCTGCCACGCAGTGTCGCCTGGAAATGGGGCGAGGAGGCCGTGCGCCTTCCCGAGCCCCCGACGCTGATAGCCCTGGACGCGTTCCTGCGACGCCAAGTCAACGCAGCGCGTCAGGTTTATGGCCTTTCGCTGACTTCTGGACGGACTGCCACTGAGGCCGCGACGGGGCCGCCCCCGCCGCCTCCTCGCCGAGCGAAGGATCATAAACTCGTCAGTGAGCGCCGTGGTGTAAACGCGGCAGCGGCAGTCACCAGTAGTGATGCCAAAACTGTGTGTCGGTGCTGTGCTACCCCGGGCCACAAGCTGGACAAATGCAGGAAGTTTGCGGCTCTGGGGTTGGATGCGCGTGTAGCACTACTCAAACACAGCAGTGTTTGTTTTAAGTGTATGGTGTCGGACGGACATGTCGCGGCAAAATGTGCAGACGCGCCGAACTGCGATGTAACCGGGTGTGGTAAACGCCACCACCGACTGCTTCATGGTGCGGCGTTTGCGCGCCCGAACACAGACAAACAGCCTGAGGGTTTGTGTGACAGCATGCAGTCAGCGGGTCGAGCACAAGTGTCGCACGCGTGCAACAAGGGGGAGGTGCTCCTCCAGGTGCTACCGCTGACTGTCTATGGACCTTCTGGATCGAAGAAGGTGAACGCTCTTCTCGACCTTGGATCCCAAGTGTCCCTGATCAAAGAAGGCCTGGCGCTTGAAATCGGACTGCCGATGGGGTCTGCTGAGACCCTGCAACTCAGCACGATTCATGAGACGACGTCTCAGAAGTCCCATGCCGTCACTTTCGCCATCGAGTCGACTAGTGCGGAGCGCTATACTGTGGCGGGCGTCCGCACAGTGCCACAGCTGGCCATCCACTCAGAGAAGGTCAACTGGCCGATGGAGAAAGAAAAATGGCCACACATGACTGACCTGCCGCTGTCAGCCACTGACTCGGATCCAGTTGAGATCCTCCTGGGTGCGGACTATTTCCAGCTGATAGTCCCTCGGGAGGTGAGAACCGGTCCACCAGGCACACCTTCTGCTGTGAGAACTTTGCTGGGATGGACAGTGGCGGGCAGGCTTCCTAGCACCTATAGACACTCCAGTGATGTGACGCAGGTGCTTCACGTAAGTACTGCGGTGGGCGCATTGGAGCGCCAAGTTGAACAGTTTTGGCGGACGGAGGACTTCGGCGCCAAATATGATAGCGAGATGAGCCGCTCGTTGGACGACAAGCGCGCTCTGGCTGTGCTGGAAGCCAGCACTGTGCTGAAGGGTGGAAAATACCACACAGACCTGCTGTGGAAGGATGAGAACACCTGGCTTCCCGACAACCGCGCTGCCGCTCTGACTCGTCTGAAGCATACAGAGCGGAAGCTGGATAAGGATCCGGACTTTTTGGAAATGTACTCTGAAACTATAGAAGGGTATATTAAGGACGGCCTCGCGTCCAAGGTCTGTCCTGGTGATACAGTGAACGATGGGTCAGTGTGGCATCTGCCACACCACGGTGTCACCAGCCCAAAAAGCCGGGTCAAGTGCGTGTCGTGTTTGATGCAGCTGCCAGCTACCGCGGTACATCTCTAAATGAGAAACTGTTGACCGGGCCTGACCTGGTAAACAGCCTGGTCGGGGTGGTGATGCGATTTAGACAAGGTCCAGTGCCTATCTCTGCCGATATCAAGGCTATGTATCACAGTGTGGGTGTCACTGAATCGCACCAGCCAGCGCTGCGCTTCCTATGGCGAGGCAAGGACCGTGAAAAGGAACCCGATACGTACCAGATGAAAGTGCATGTTTTCGGGGCCGCTTCATCATCATGCGCTGCGAACTTCGCGCTTCGTAAATGCGCTGACGATAACGCGCAGGACTTCCCCGCGGCAGCCGCAGCGGCTCTCAAACAATTCTATGTTGATGATTTCTACATGTCTCTGGAAACCGAAGAGGAGGCAGACGAGATGAAGCGCTCGATGACAGACATGCTGAGTCGAGGTGGCTTTAATCTCACGAAGTGGGTCGTTCCTCATCGATCAATGGACGGTGATCCGGAAAGCCGTGACCTAGGCCTGAGTGACACCGCACCAGTGATGAGAGCACTCGGTGTTCACTGGAAAGTGCGTGAGGACACTTTCGTCTTCGAAGTGGACGATATGGACAGCAGCGTATGCACGAAACGCGAAATATTGAGACGAGTGTCAACAATATTCGACCCGATCGGGTTTCTGAGCCCGTTTATCGTGCGTGCTAAGTCTCTGCTGCAACACCTATGGTCTGGTGGATACAGCTGGGACGATGAGATCTCTGATGAATCTCTAGTTGATGAGTGGAACTGCTGGCTGGAAGAGGTCAGTGACCTCAAGCTGTTCAGCATTCCCCGTTGCTACCGGCCAGACCCGACCCGACCCACTGCGTGTCAACTGCACGTGTTTGCCGACGCCAGCATTAAGGCTTTCGGAGCGGTGGCCTACTTTCGGCTCCAGTATGAGGACGGGCGCATCTGGTGCTCATTCGTCGCTGCCAAGGGCAGGGTCGCCCCGCTGAAACAGCTGACCATTCCCCGACTGGAGCTACAGGCGGCAGTAATGGCTGTGCGGGTCGCGAATCTGGTGCGGAGGGAGCACAGCTGGGACATCGACTCCACACACTTCTGGACTGACTCACGGACTGTTCTGCGCTGGATCAAAAGTGAAAGTGGACGCTTCCACACGTTCGTAGCGAACAGGGTGGCGGAGATACAGGACTCTTCTGATAGTAGCGACTGGCGGCACGTACCGGGCCCGCTAAATGTCGCAGATATCTGCTCGCGTGGGTGTAAAGCCAGTGAACTGCAGCCTGACAGTGACTGGGTACAAGGACCTGCGTTCCTGTGGCAGCCGGAAGAAGCCTGGCCTGCTGACATGTGTGAAACAGGCAGTGATCTTGTCATTGACTTAGAGGTCAAGCAGGCGGTGAATGTGACCCAGCAGAGGTCAAACGAACATAGCGCTGACCCGACAGATCCTGCCAGGTACTCATCTGCTCTGCGTTTGTTTCGGGTCACAGCGTGGCTACGCAGGTTCGCAAAAAACTGCCGGGTGGACAGTGCAAACCGTGTCAGGGGGCCGCTGTCTGCTGCAGAAATCACTGCCGCCGAAACGCTCTGGTTGAAAAGGGCTCAGTCGGATGTTTTTTCCGAAGAGATTGCTGCACTGAAGGCAGGCAGAAGCATCTCCCGCCAGAGCCGCATTCTCCAACTATCACCATACCTGGACGGAGATGGGCTAATTCGTGTGGGAGGTCGCCTGAAACATGCTGATCTGACCGAGGAAAGTCGGCATCAAATCGTGCTTCCACCGAACCATGACGTGACACGCCTGCTTATCGTGCGGCAACACCAACGGCTGGCCCACCCCGGGCCAGAGCATACTCTCAGTGCACTGCGTGAGAGATTTTGGCCACTCAAAGGGAGAGCTGCCGTCAAGAAGTGGACGAGTTTATGTGCCGTCTGCTGGAGGAGACGTGTCCAGCCAGCTCCCCAAGAATGTCCGATCTGCCCACCGCGCGTGTGACGTCACACCAGAAAGCTTTCTGGAATATTGGTGTGGACTTTTTCGGACCCCTCCTCGTGAAACGCTTTCGCAAAACCGAGAAGCGATACGGCTGCCTCATGACTTGTCTCGCCACCCGTGCCGTGCACATCGAGATCGCCGACACGCTGGACGCTGACAGCTTTATTATGGCGCTGCGCCGCATGATGGCCAGACGAGGCGCGGTGCACGCAGTTTGGAGCGATAACGGCACTAATCTGCGTGCGGGAGAGCGAGAGCTACGTCAGAACCTCAGAGACATTGACATCCAGCGAGTCGCTGATGAACTGTCTCAGAGAGGGATTGAATGGCACTTCAATCCTCCCTCTGCTCCCCACTTTGGGGGCGTCTTTGAACGCTTAGTAAAAAGTGTCAAGTGTGTGCTGTCGGTGCTGTTGCGACAGCCCACCAGTGATGAGGTTCTGAGAACAGTGATGTGCGAGGCTGAGCGGATCGTGAACTCACGGCCACTCACGCACGTGAGCACCGACCCGGACGACTACAGTGCGCTGACGCCAAGCCACTTTTTGACGGGCGGTGCCGATGTTTGTGTGGCACCAGGAGTGTTCACTGAGGGGGACATGTGCTCACGTCGGCGCTGGCGCTTTGCGCAAAGACTGACGGATAGCTTCTGGAAACGCTGGCGTGCGGACTATCTCCCAAACTGACCTTACGCAGGAAGTGGACTGGCGAATCGCCAAACATGCGTGTCGGTGACCTTGTGCTCATGGTCGATGAAAATGAGGCGCGAGGCCACTGGCCTATGGCACGTGTCGTGCGGACCATTCCTGGTGCGGATGGGCGTGTGAGGGCCGTGGAAGTGAGAACCAGCAGTGGGGTGTATACCCGACCGGTAGCACGACTCTGTGTCCTAGAGGAAAATAGTGCGTAGTGTCGAACTCGTGTGGTGATTGTACTGTATGGCTATTGAGGAGTGACTAGTCATATTGTCACTATTTTGTTCTCGTTTTTGTATAATTCAAATGTTGAATTATAGGGGCCGCTGTGCCGAACAAAATCTTAGTTTGTAAATATTTAGTCTTCTGGAACGTTTTCTTATAACACAAGTGCTTGGTTTCATTTTCTGCCTTCAGCTGCCCCCGCCCTGCTGTGCCGGTCCACTGTGAGGCTCTCGGGAGCACATCTGGGCGGCAGATGTGCGGACGGTGTGGGTATGGGGCCGCCATTTCTTTAGTCTAAAACCTTGTCTGTTACTTTATATTTTTGGGTAGCGTTTCTACGAATCGTCGTTATTTGTTTATGGATTTATCTTTCCAATTGTTTACATTATTCTCAGGAATTTCGGTTTACGTGTTTGCTCTCTGTGAACTTGCCTTTTTGGGTCTTAGAGCATGAGCTACGCACCATGTGGTGATGGTAGTCCTGCGTCGTCCACGCCTCATGACGGAGGCATGGACAGTGACCCGTGGACAGTGGGCGCGTGCGGATCACGGCCTCACGTCGTCCCAGCATCTGAGTGCTGGTCACTCCTGGGGATTTAGCATTGTGGCCAATCCCATCGTTAGCCTCGGTGGCTAACTCTGCTGTGCTGCTCCTAACTGTTTTGCTCTAACTCGAAAATAGATATCAAGCACTGAGTGAAGTTTCAATGGTCCTCCGGGTTTGAACTTTGGCATAAAATTTGAGACTTTAAACTGGAACAGGTGGAGAAACTATTTTAGTCGGAGGAAATGTTTAAGTTGGAGGAAGGGGCTTCCGCGTTGGTATGACCGGGGGTGATTAGGCATATCGCTTAAATTTTAATAGAGAAATTCTAGAATCAGCTCAAACGGGGGCGGGGTTTAGAGCTGCTGCCACACTCTGAAAGTTTGGTGCGACAGCCACCACCAATGCCCCCACGGTTCCTGCGCCTATTGGTAAAGGGTTATGGTCGGGACCTCAGCAGCAGCATGTTTGGTCATGGCATGCTTAAAATACTTGAGAAACAGTGTTAACAACTTCAGTGCTGCTTGAAAACAGCATTTTAAGCGCGTTTATACAATCCAAATCGCAATTGTTTCTCACCTTTCGCATTGCTGTTCATATTTCCGGTCCCCGAGGAAATCAGTATTCACTTACCATGTTGCCACCCCCGTGGCGCAGCTGGCAAAGGCGTCACGCTTGGGTGTGGAAGGCCCCTGGATCAAGGCTGACCTATGGCAGCCTTTTCCGCGGCCGCCTCCTACCCAGGAGATAGCGGTACACTGGGGAGTGCGCGCCGCAGCAGTGGAATCAACGCCGTGCCAGCCGGCGTCCCTGTTTGTGGGTGCACGGGCCTGATCGGCCTTTAAAGTGATCCACCGGTCTGGTCTCCCGCCCGCGGCCCTCATGTGAGGGCTCGGCCTATGCCGGGCGCTGCGGCTTGGGGAGACTGGAGCAGCCTATCGCCCGCCGAGTGCAGTGCCGCTGTCCCGTAAGGGTGCCGGCAAATGGAAACTTCCGCTCTGTACATAGTGTGAGTGCGTTGTATGAATGATACTAGCTACTAACACAAAAATGCTCCCGGGAAAGGGAGCGCAAAAATATAAAATTAAAAAATTCACTTACCATGTCACGCTGCTAGCGCCATCTATGGACAGCCAGTGCAAACTCAACTCAAAGCGGATATAATAAATAAAAATAACCGTTATGTGTGCAAGTTATACCAAGAAGAGCAAAGCAAATGGAACACCAACGAACCAAACTACCAACCCAGTGCATTTTTTGCACCTAGTTGGTAATATGGGTTGATGGTGAGCCAAAAAGTGGAAAATTGGGCAAAATGAAAAACCTTCAACTCGAGTGGGCCACCAAAAGTTTTTTTTTTCGAAAATTGCATTTTTGATGAGCGCATTGTAATCAGCACCAACAAATGCATCATATGAGCAGCAATCCGTTCATGTCCAATGAAAAAAAACGCTAAATCCGGACCAGGCTACCGGAGCAGTCTTCTGTTCCGCCGAACCCGAGAAATCGGGATAGCCCTGCCGTGTGGTACGGTGGGGTGCGTGACTGGGAGCGTGCGGACACGACTGTCCCGCAAGGGTGCCGATAAGTGCCGTTAACCGAAGGGTGCCGATAACCCCCTACCGTTTACAAAGTGGGTGTAGGTATCTGTGTGCTGCAAGCATGCAAATATCTCCTGTCGGGGACGAAAACACCGAATAATCATATCTATCAAAATATAATGGTATTCCGGCGCTCAGGTTCTCACGCTATTCTGTCAATTTTTGAATTATTCTCATTTTCCCCACAGACTTATAAGAAGATGAGAGCGTTATTTCCACATTTCAAACATCGTACGAAATCTGGGAAATATATTTGGTTGACCCTTGTCTAAGTATCACAATGGACATCTCGACATTGTGATTGATGGAGACTAGCTCAGGAGCGTGCCTCGCGTTGTATGAACTGTGGTATTGTCACTTTGGTATCAGTATCAACTGCGCTTGAAGGGAGCATAGTGGCACTATGGGTTGAACTCTGCTACCCCTCTTTATAGCACACCGAAAACCCCATTTTCTAATTTTTCGTTCGTCACAAAACTAATTATTTACGCATAGAACGCGTCTCCAAAGCGGAAATAAGTTCTCAAGGGCGGGGCGCCCCCAGCTCGCAGCCGTTTCGCTCATGGAGCAAAAGTGAGCAGAGTTCCGCTGTGGAAACGTCCTAATGCTCAGTCGGTGAGTGAAGAACAAGATAAATGTTCTTTGAGGGTCTTTCGTAAGTATTTTCTTTTACAATTTATATATCTCAGTTTAATGGATCTACCACGGATATTAGTTTCATTTGAACCTCATCCTTTTTGTTTCCGCAAAAACCGGCATAGTGTAGTGCTTACTGCTTTGTGGAAAATGCTAATTTGTTATGCTAATCAGAGATCTAGTTTATAATGCTAGCCATGAATTGTCAGAGCTTAGAGTCATTTGTCAAGTGGAATTATGCGCCTCCTCGATTTCATTTGTTTTTCTCTTTGATTGGAATAAATTGAATTTTCGAATTGGCATCCAGCCATTTCCCAGGCATCGGAAATGCTGGATTTAAATTATTTGTAAGTTTTACTTCTGCGCACAAATTTTGTTCTCCAAAAATTTAGTTTAGAATGCCAAATTCACATTTAAGCTTTGGAACAACGAAATATTCTTAACTTTGGAACAACGAAATATTCTTAAAAGATATAACCGCAAGGGCAGATTTGTGTTTGTAGACATTGTCAAAGCTGGATGGGCAACCCATAACTTGTTGAAAAAATTATATCGAAATATATGCCGCATCGATCTGAGAGCCGATGGTGTGTACTAAAACAATACTGATGTCCGCAGAAATTGGCCCAGATCCTTTTTGGTTATTCTGTGTACAATTCAGATCAAATTTTGTTTTTGACCATTGGCGGACCTAAAAACCCGCACCAAAATAATCACAAAAACAGTAATCCTAACAATGTACAAAGGATAGTGATGGATCCTGTGTAAGTAGCTAGAACTATTTTAATTGCTGAGTATCTATAACAGCTACCTGAGACCCATGAGTCCCCATTTCTGGTGATTGGCTGCACCCGCTGGACCTATTGTTTCAATGCCTTTTTTTAGTTATAAAGGTTACGGTGGTAAATATTCAGGTGAACGGGCTCTGGGTGAGATGGGGTGTGTTAAAATTAGTACTGTCCTATATATTGGTGGTCTACCCCAATATTATACATGCTATCAATTTCTCACTTTTATAAGTGTTGGGTTTCATCTCTATTAATCGTGGCGATACTTAGTCGTGAAAGAAATGCTGGATTTGGCGATGATTTTCAGATTTCAGCAGATAATGATTCACAAAACTTAGATTATGATTTTTTGTCATGCAATGGCATGGTGTCACCCCTAGTAGCCGGGAGACGTATTAGTGTAACGCCAGGGGACGCATCAGTCAACACCAAGGACCGTGTCAGTCTAACGCTCGGGGACGCATCAACCTAAGGAACGCGTCAGTCTAACGCCTGGAGACGCATGAGCTGTGTCAGGCGATTCCTGAGTAAGCCCCCTCCCACTCCCGGTGGGTTAGCGCGGCTCAAGTTTCGGATGTTCGCCCTGAATCGGTCATAATTATTCTCGGCTCATGGTCACATAGGCGGATCCAGGGGGGCACGTGCCCCTCCCCCCGATCGACCCTCGGCACCCCCTGAAAGGTTCAAAGTTCAAAAACATTTATTCGAAAACACTAACACGGCTGGGTTATGTATGAGATTGGCACAAAAGCCGTAGCTTAAGTCGAGGTGCCTCTCTCCATATACAAAATTCACACATACACACACACACACACACATACACACACGCACGTACACTAACCATCGGCTGTCAGATCGCTGGCCGCCGCCCGGGCACCGGGCGACCGGGGATCCCTTGTTGGCGATGCCTGTCGCTGCGTCAGTTTCTTGAACTGAATCTTTGGGTACGGATGATAAATGATTGAAATAAGTAGGCTATGTCACGCTCGCTGCCGGGACTCAGGCCACTGCCTCGTAGAAGAGTTTCGATTTGTGCCGAACGCTGTAATGTTTCAAAGTTAAATTCGAGTTTTTGGGATATGGATCGGAAAAGCAGTGTTCTATGGAGATCGTGTGAGGGACAGTCGAGTATGAAGTGCGCAACAGTTTCAGATCGGTAGCCGCAGGTGCATTTCGGGGAGTCGGTTAAACTGAATTGATAAAGATGTGAGTTTAATTTAGATGCACCAACCCGGAGCTGAGTATGAATTCGATTTCCCATTTTTGAGCCTATAGCGAAGTATTTGGGTGGAGGCAGCTGTCCGTGATATTTTGCAATCTCTCTTTTGAAGTTTTGTTTAGTTGTCTGCCTGATGGTTAGGGGAGTGTTGTTCCAGTCTCTTCCAGTTTTTGGTACAAACGAGTTTCGAAATAGTTCTGTGCGATGTCTTAGTGCAGTTTGATTTTGCGCGTTTCTGAGGGTTCTTCCGGCGTCGTCCAGTCTTGTGGGAGGAATGATTGATCGAATGTAGGTAGGAACTTTCGAGGTTCTACCTTGTAGGTCGTGGCATGTCGTGAGTCGGTGAATTTTTCGTCTTGCAGTCAGAGATGTCCATCCGAGCTCTTCAAGTAACTTTGCAGTCGGTGTTCTCAACATTGCCCCAGTGATGATTCGGGCTGCTCGATACTGTGTTCGTTCTAGTCGCATTTCGTCTGTCTTTGTTAAAGGTCCGTCAATTATCGTATCACAGTAGTCAAAATAAGGTCTAACGTAAATGGTGTAAATCTGGTCAAGAATGGGCCGAGGTATGTATGAAGCAATAGGATATAATGGACCAAGTGCTCTGTTAACCTGCTTTATTACGTGATTAATGTGCTCATGAAACCTGAGGTCGTCGGACAAAATTACTCCTAAATGCTTGTGACTTGCGCTCGAATTTATTTCTGTTCCACCAAATTTCAAACGGGGTTTTGCTGCTTCTTGGCGTAGCGAAAAATTTTGCTGGACTGTTTTTGCAGAATTGTATGTAATGACCCACTCTTGACCATACTTGTCAATTTCGTCGAGGTCTCTTTGTAAGGTATTTTGAGTTGCGGCTATGTCGTCGGGAGCGTGAGGTATGTAAAGAGAGGTGTCGTCGGCAGAGAAAAGCGTCTCGTTGGTGGTTTTTGTCGCAAGTCCATTGAGGTACATGATTGCTAACAATGGGCCAAGCACGGAACCTTGGGGACATCCTGCGCTTAGTCTTTTTGGCTGAGATGCTGTTGGTGATGTTGAGGAAGGAGGTGATGAAGGAGGTGTTGAAGTAGATGATGCCGGAGGAAATTCCCCAGGTGGGTCGCTCCCTATAACTACTCTTAGCTGCCTATCTGTCAGGTATGTCTTCAGCCAATTTAACAGGGGTCCTCTAATACCAAAATCGTTTTCGGATTTTGAAAGAAGTCCTTGGTGCCAAATTTTGTCAAAGTATTTTGCTATGTCCAGATATATTGCCGTGAAGTCCAGTCCTTTGTCCAGTGAACTGTATAGATTGTGAGTGAGGTAGAGCAGTTGAAGTTGGGTGCTTTGGTGAGGGCGGTACCCACCCTGTCTTTCCGTTAATAAATTGTGGTCGGTGATGTGTTTGTAAATGCTTCCGAAGACAATTTTTTCAAAAATTTTGGAGGTACAGCTTAAGAGTGATATTGGTCTATAATTTGTTGGGTCTGATGGTGAGCCTTTCTTCTTGTAAATTGCCCTGACGTTAGCGTATTTCCATGCGTTAGGGAATATGCCTTCTTGCAAAGATTTGTTGAAAAGTGTTGCCATTGGTTCTGCAATTATTATAGCTGAAAGTTTCAGCATTTTGGGTGGTAGTTCGTCGGGACCAGTAGATTTGTTTGGATCCAGAGAGTTCAATACTGCCAGTACGTCACGTTCTCTTATCACGATAGTATCAAGGGAAGGTACCGCCCGATCGTTTTGTAAAGTCGGAGGGGGTATCGGGGTTGAAGATGTGTCAATGTCCGTCTGAGAAACAAAGAAGTCGTTAAGGAGAGTAGCTTTGTCGTAGTCATCCTGCACAATTTGACCGTCGGATCCTATGAGTGGGGGTATTGAGGAATTTTGTGATCGTCCTATGATGCTACGCAGAATTTGATGATATTTGTGGGGGCTTTGTTGATGAGCAGTTAATTTCGTAGATTGGGCCATCAGATGGGAAGAGCGCAGCCGTAGGTTCAAGGTCGTGACAAGATTTCTTTGTTGTCTCCATAGAGTCCAATCCGTCGTTATGTCGGTTCTTTTTGCGAGCTTGAAGAGTCTGTTACGTTTCCGGATGTTTCTTTTTAGTTCGTTTGTTACCCATGGTTTGTCTCTGGATCTAATAATAATTAGTTTTGTGGGAATGCTTCTTTTGGCTGCTTGCAGGATTGATTCAGTGAATTGTTTTGCCGCTGAGTGAATGTCCGCTTCTAGAATTTCAGTCCAATTAGTGTCCATTAGGAGAGTAACAAAAAGATTGTGGTCCATGTTCTTGTAATCCCATATGGTTTTGGTTGTTGTTTTTTCTCTAGGCACCTCAATTTTTAATGTTGCAAATATGGGGAAGTGGTCCAGGTTTGAAAATGGTGAGGCTGTTCCGCTGTCCAGTATGAGTTGTCTGTTGTTAGTGAAGATCAAGTCTCTCAAGTTCGCAGCGTTATCGCTTATTCTAGTGGGGGTATCAATGAGCTGAGTCAGGCCCAACACGGTCGCAGCATCTTCTATCTTTTTGTCTGTAGTTGTGACTCCGCTATTAGCTATTGCTGAGTTAACCAAATAGTTATTGCCAGCGTTGAAGTCGCCAAGTATCACTATCGTGGACGAAGGAAATTTGTTGGAAAGGTTTACGCTTTCAGTTAGATTTGCAGTAAATTCCTCTACCCTGTTTGAATATGAGTTGGGTGGTAAGTATAAACAGCATATGATAATGGAAATTTATTGAATTTTGATTTTGCACCACACCCATTCTTCTGCGTTATTCAACTCGAGGTGAAACAATCTCTTTATGGGAAGTGTTTTATGCGCGTAAATTGCTACACCACCACCATGTCGGTTGCGATGATTGATGAGGGGAGCGTGGAAATCATCAATTCTATATAAAGCAGGGTTGACGTTTTCGTCCAGTTTTGTTTCAGTCAGTGCTATGATTTTGACGTTGTTTGATTTTATGAATTGATGGAGCTCGTCTAATCTACCTGGTGCAGTTAAGCTGTTGATATTTGCATGTGCGATCGTGAGGTTGTCAAGGGGTGGATGGCTTGGTCCGGGGTGGCTTCTACCCCTGAAATGATCAAGAGCGTTCGAATATTTTTGAGAATATTAAGAAGCTTCCATTGGAAGTTGGTAGTGGTTCCATCCGATATTGTACTAACTAACTCCCTAAGAGGACCAGGGTTTCGGGCAGCAGTGCGGGGGGCCGCGGCGAGGGCTCTGGTGGCCGGGAAAAGAACTAACTGGATTGTTTTGAATAGATGGCGCCATGTGCGAGCCAGCAGCGAGCGCGAGTTCCCACTGCGAGCCAACGTCTCCTCAGTGTGAGTCCTGATTTGAAGTTTGAAAACGGAGGTGAGTGAGGCAGCGACAAGCCCAGACGTCCGTCGATCAAAGGCCATGGATCCCCGAGCGGCGGCAAGCGGTACACCTGTGATCAGTCATGGTTAGTCCCTATTGGTGAGAACCATAGGTACTGCTTGAAAACAAAATTAAACACTGTTGGTTGCAGCAATCAAAATTACTGCTTGCGATGGTTACACATGTTATTATTTGTCGCACTAGATCGCAATTCAAGACCAGCATACATCGTAAGAACTGAAATTAAGGCTCGGTCGGCTTTGGGCGCACATATGTGGGTTCGAGGCCCAGTCTGGGGTGCTGAGCGCGGCACGCCCTAGCTGCCGGCCAGTAACACTCACTGAGCAGTGCCATGTCAAGGTCAAGTTATCACGTGACCAGTCGGCGGGCACGGCTCGCCCCAGCTCACAGCACAGGCCGGCGGGCGGGCGGCCACGCAGATTAGCGCCAAGGGTGAGCTCAGGTCCGCAGAGGAGAAACTTGTGGTGGGCAGACAAAAATGAAAGAAAAAAAACATGCTAGTCCACTGATAGAAAACACGTGTCCATGAGAAAACTGTTCACTGACCAAAAAGAGCTCTCTCACTCGACAACTCTTTCCCACAGTAGGTGTAGGGCGGGTTACCTTTTTCCAGCTCGTCTGGCACTCCTTGTCGTCACCGTTCGGAACCCATCCTGGCGTGTAGATCCAGTGGCGGCTCCAGGGGCTCCAGAAGGAGAGGTGCCCTGTGACAGGAGATCAGGATCCCCTCCAACCAGCTCCACCAGATCGTCCACCGAGCCGAATATCCTGGTAGGTGCGCCGTCGCTGACTCTGGTTTTTAGCCTTCCCTGGTCGGACCACACGGCGTACAGCTTCCCCTTCTCCCTCAGTCTTCGCGCCTTGAACATGAGATACTCGTTTTCTCTTGTCAAATTTTCCGAGATGAAAATGTTTTTTAATACCGGCTCCGTTATCACACCACCTGGGGTCGCTCGTGCCTCTCTCAGCTTCCGTCGGGCTGCGTACATATCATTGCGTTTCGACACTTTGGCGAAACGAACAATAATTCGTCGCGTTTTCCCCTCGGTTGGCTTACCAATTCGGTGTGACAGGTCGATGTCGCACTCTTCCACTTTAGCCCCAGCGATCCTGCACACTTCCAGCACCATTTTGTCTGTGTCATCTCCTTTCTTCTCGGGTATTCCAGAAATCTTGATGCAGTTCCTGCGCGAATACTGCTCGATTTCGTTGAGCTGGCGTTTTGTATCCTTAAGCTCCTGTTTCAGCTCGACGATTTCTGCGTTGCGCTCCGCGCGGATGGAGACGATTGCCTCCTCCACTGCTTTGGCGATCACTGGTGCTAGCAGATTTTGCACGGCATCACATACGCTCGCGTTCCCGAGGCAGGATAAAAGTTTTTCGGCCAGTTCGTCGGTTGCCACTGCCATTTTTCGTGCTTCAAGTGCACCGCTGCCGCCGCCTCAGTCACCATGCACTCTTATTCACTCTTATTGTTATAATCCCTGCTCGGCTGCTTCACTCTCGCTCCCGCTCGCCGGCTCACCGACCCCGGTCACCCGGCACGTCCGACCTCGGCGGCGGTCAAACAGCAACTGGTCGATGACGCCCCCTGAAATGTCGCTTCCCACCCCCCAGGATACGAAAGTCGGCGCCCACCGACAGGATTTGGCGCCCACCTGATAGGTTTTGCCGGTCATAAGTGGCGCCCCACTGGTCCGGATGGCGCCGCCCCCCCCGGGAAGGTGCCCCCCCGATCGGCAATCCTGGATCCGCCTATGCATGGTTATTCGTGAAAATGCACCATGGGGACGAATCTCGATGTTCTAGATTTTGATCGCTTATTAAAAGGGAGATACGCGAAAAAATGTTTATTGTGGTTTCTTGTTTTTTACAAATCCTTATTATGAAACTACCAATCTTTTTTGTATCTTCGGCAAAATTTTGGGAGGCCACATAACCATTTTTCAATAATGTTAACAATGCCAATAGCAAGCTAAACCCAGCTCTTCACCTCTTAGTTTTCGAAAACTATTTTAACTTTTTAAAGTAATTGTTTTTCCAATAGAAATGTCTTTTATCATGTATTTGTATTCAAAATAGTTTTCAGTGGTATCTAAGAATTACAACACGTGTCAGTGTCCCCAAAAAATTGAGCATAATATAAGTATTCAAGAAAGTTTTAATCACGGGCAGGTCACGTGTGACAGCCGTAGTCTAGTGGCCATCATTCCCGCCTCTCACGCGGGAAACCCGGGTTCGACTCCAGGAATGTGCAGTTTTACTGTAGCAAGCCAGTGTCCGATTTTCTGTTTGCTACTTGTTATATGTATGTATGTAGGTATCGACAAAAGCAGACCATTCCACACATGTTGGGCTATTCAAAGGTCCTTGTCATCACAAACATCGAAAATCAGTGCTACTACACCTCGTCAATACACATTACAATAAAAGCAATGGCATAAATGGAGGTAAAAATCTAAAAACTAAAATGTCTCAAAGTAAACACGGTAACGTGCACTTAAAAAGAAAGACTACTCCCCATGCAAAATTTGCCTTATAGCTTTTTTAAACATGCCGTATCTCATTTCGTGAGGAGATTCGAGCTTTTGCCATGGTTGTTGGTTCGTGGTCTTGACAATGCCAAATGTCCTGACTGTCTTGTTTCGCGTTCCAATTGGTCCCTATTAAAGCGCAGGCAAGAGGCAAGTGACATGGGCTCACCGGAAGTGATCAACCTATCCATCAGACATAAATAAAAATAGTCAAAGTACTCCCGGGTGTCAAGCCACTTCAAATCCTTAATAACATCTGAAATATGATCAAATTTTCTTCTGCCGGATATAACTCGTGCAGCAAAATGGAAAACTTTCAGGATTCTATCTTTGGATTCGGAATTTGTGCTGCCATAAACCTGAATACAGTAACGGATATGAGAGAATGAATCAATAATGTGTGGGAGCACCTCCACAGGTAGATAGTGTCTGACATGATACAGGGCTATGAGAATTCCAAAACATCGGTCTGACACAAATTTTACATGTTGTCACCATAATAAGAGGCAGTCCATGTAAACACCTAAATTCCTAACAACATTTTTGCTTACAATTTCTTCACCCATGAACTTGACCCGTAACGGCTGCGGTATGAAACCTACCAATAGATGGAGGAGCTATTCTAGGGCAAAACTCTTCTGGTTATAACCTTCACCCACGTAGATGAAGGGGGGATATGAGCCCCAAAAATTTTCTAACGTTACAGGTGAAGCGCATTTGTACATGCAAACTGGTACCCGGTTGATCTTCAGCTCCGATCTCCAATGGCGATGGCTTGATCTTCAGCTCCGACCCATCCCATAGGCGGATCCAGGATTGCCGATCGGGGGCGGGGGCACCTTCCCGGGGGAGGCGGAATCCAAACCAGGGGCCGCCACTTTTGACCGGCAAAACCGATCAGATTAGTGCAAAATCCTATCTGTGGGCGCCGATTTTCGCATCCTGGGGGAGGTGGGGAAGCGACATTTCAGGGGGGCGCCATCGACCTTTCAGGGGGCGCCAAAGGTCGATCGGGGGGTCACGTGCTCCCTTTGCCCCGTTGGATCCGCCTATGCCCCATCCCTCGAATTTTCCTCCATTGGAAACCAGTTCCCATTTGTTTTCGTATTGCTTTGAGACGTTGTTCGCCTTTCAAAAAATTCCTTTTGTGCCCTTTGCTGAAGATAATTATGGATCCCTGGCTGGTATTTGTACCAGCCAGGAACTACAAACCGAACTGATAAAGAAAACAGGGATCACTCTTCGAGATTTAATGAGTCCCATGAAGCACTGAATTTTACTTCTTGGGTGATATCTTAAGTCTGTGGTCACCAGAACATATTTCAAAAATAGCGTAGTGGACTGGAGACAGGCGCTCCTCCAGTTTGGGGGGGGCTCGGCTGACGAGGGGGAGGTGGCGGCAGGCTGATGGGAAGCGTCATGTTTTACAGGGGGCCGCAGGTTATTGGAGGGGAAAAAGTGGCCGAAGAGGATACGTAAAACGTAAAATGGAACGTACACGTAAAATGGCGGTTTTCACGTAAAATGGCGGCACGTTATGGGCATGGGCGGAAATGTGAGAGTAGAACTGGTACTAAAAAAAGCCAGATAAATACTCATGTCTGCCCTCGATGGGAGCCTGCAGCGGTCAATTATTACCAAAATCATGTCATTCAGCCCTCAACATGAGGGGGGCGGAACTTTGGAATCGACGCGTTGGGGGGGCCTCTCCCTTTGGTTGCGCTCCTGACCGGAGAATAGGTGAGTGTGAAACTTACTGAAGAATCACTCTTGATATGCGTCAGAATCGCGGGATCAAGGAGCGTGCACCCCGACCACATTTCTTCCGGAAATTTCTCGATTTCAAACAGACTTGGAAGAACTAATTGAAATACTTGTAACCACCAAGTGGAACGCACAAAAACCCAAATCTGATCCCGTTTTTTTGTTTTAGAGGAAAACGTTTCCTGCCCGCACCAGGTTGGGGACGGACTGGCATCACACCCCTAGTAAAAGTATCCTACCGTATTTTCCTGAACAACTTTGCAGGACAGCCCATGAGGGATCCTATACTTAATTGGAGCAGTTGTCCTGCAGGATCCTATACAGTATCCTGCAGCAAATCCTGCACGGATCCGTGCAGTATCGTGCACGATATGCAAGGAGCCTTCCTGATCGACTCTATCGGCGCTCCCACAGTACGACCTGAAACCCCCTAAAATATAGTCGGATCTAGAATTTGTCATCGAGAAGGGGTGGAGGCACTCAGTAAAAAGTGGTGCCATTCGGTCCGAAGAGGTGTCACTGTTGAAACCTATCCGGGACGTTGAATATTACCGCGGAGTCACCGTGAGGTCAGCAGATGATTATTCGAAACTTTCCTGCGCCCCTGACTTCATATTTAATTTTGCGCTCTGCTGTAAAAATGAAACATGTCGCTTTTACTGATCCTGGATTCTGCCCTTCTGCGGTGCAAAAATGAGAAAAGAAAAAAGTAAGACCAAAAACGAACGCATCCAAGATGCGCTAACAATAGATTGTGTAGAACAATAAGGTGATTGTTCCTAGTTCTGATTCAACTTGTTCTCTGATTATTGGTTCCAACTCCCTCCGTCGTACATCCCAGAGAAAAGGCGGATCCAGGGGGCAATCAGGGACACTTGCAATCCCTCATTCCCGTCCCTGGATACCACCTGAAAGGGTCACGGTGCCAACTGAAAGGTCGATGAAACACTCCTAAAATATCCCTTTCCCTGCCGTCATCCTCTGTATTCCATGTATCTTGCCCTTTTTACTTTTTTCTTTGTCAGCGAGTCTTCGTGTGGAACCGACATTATTGTATCTAGTGGCACAGTTCTGACTTTCTGTATGTTCTTCTTTCCTATCTCACTAACCAATGTGTCCGGCTGCTATCGAGTCATATACTGCGAATGCAACGCAAGCCTAACAGATTTTAAATATATCCGCAATATTCCCGTCCAGGTAACTCAGCTGGTAGAGCGTTGGGCTCCGACCCACTGCTCAGAAAGATACAGAGTGCGCATCGTGGAAACTTGTGATCAATTCCCTTGAGACGGTCCGGCGTTAAATTTTTATCCGACATAAGTCGGTAGGCAGCTGACTGGTGAGAGGGTGACCCAAGCAGGCTGACCATCCCTGAGCTTTGTGGGACGTTAAACATTTGCTTCTAAATTAACTTTTCATTGTGGGAGTTGCTCGTTCGGGTGGTGGGGGTGAAGTCTCGAGTCCCTTGATGACTTCATTGAGACTCCGGCTACAGAAACCAAACTGGAAACAACTTAAACAAAATGTATTTAATAAATGCGTCACACAATTAGATAAATGTACACCATGATATTTTGGGCCCTGGGATGTCACTTAAAATTCTCGCTGACTTACACACGCACAACCACCGGCAAAAGCTGACCAATTGATTACGGACTATAAAGACGCTTTGCATGACGAGTTGTCTTACCTTGAAGCTAGAAAGTAAATTTAATAGCGTATTCAGCTGAGTTCCGCAGAGCGCCTTCATATAAGGCGATAAAAACCGCTTACGCACAGGCATTAAAGTATACGGCGGGACAGCCCTCAGGGGACCGATCTTCACTTCCCGGATCTTTCCGGCAAGTAAGGATTGGAGCAACGGGGAGTGACGCGCCCGGGGCCCCAGTCAGCCCAGGAGGGCACGTCGATGCATCACCGCGAACGCATCATGTCTGGCCCTCCGGCGGCCGCCGCCACTTCTGACCTCGGTCGGTTAGAGTCGGCGTCGGTCGTCGGCGGCCCTGGTGATGAGGTCCGCGGTGATGCTGATGACTGCCCTACGGGCCCTTTGTTACCTGGTCGGTAACCATATTGGATAGGGTCAGCTCTGTCCTGCACCTCCCAGTATCTAGCTCCTGTTTGTTTTTGTGCTCTTATTTTGTTGATTATTTTTAGTTGCTGTCCTCTTTTTATGCTAAGTTGTTGGCTCCACAGCTACCTGCCTTCTTCGGCATTTTACGGGTGTAAAGCGCCCACTCGAGGCCTATCTCGAGCCCAGGCGACGAGGTTGACGGGATCCTGGGGGGTTGAGGTTCCCCTCGGGCGGGTCAGCCCCGAGGGTTCCAATACGCCCCCTTTGGACCTGATATCTCGATCTAACCTGGGGTAGGCCGTCCGACTGCCCCCGCGGGCGGCTTAGCAATGCGGCAGTGTGAACGTGCGCTGTCGCTCGGTCCAGCTGCGACCGGGGGAGCGCACTTTGGGGCTGTGGCGCAGCGTCTAGCGCTGCGATGCGACCTCGAAGTGTTATCCTGTCGGTCCCCTGGCTGAGGGGGAAGGGGAAGCGGTACCCAATCAGAGTCGGATCTGTGAGAAATCTCTGCCGACTCTGTGAGGATGCCGTAGATCCCCCTACAGCCATCGTATCCTATCTGTGTTGAGGATCTTAGGATGGTGGAGTACTCTCTACTTCTCATGGCGTTTTCACAATCATCCACTTCTTCTGAACAGACTCCACGGACCCCGACCTATGCCGCGACACTGACCAGCTCGAGCTTGCCCCCAGACGCCACCACTGATGGATGTCACCGATGCTTCTGAACGGTGCTCACCCGAGCCCACTCTTACTCCCAGAGTGGGAGAAAGGCCAGGTGTGGCACCGCGTGTACTCATGCTAAAAAATCGAGGACAGGACCATGAAAATCAACCCATTTCAGCTACACCAATCACTTGGCGAGTTCAGACCAGCACATGTTTTCCGACACCGTAATGGCGTTGTGGAACTAGAGATGGAGGACGACCGAACCGCGGCCAAACTCCTGAAAGCGCAGTCAATCCAAGTAAAGCTAGCGAGTGGAACTGTAGCTCTGCCCATATCTGTCTCTCCCCATTCCAGTAGGAACAGCCGCCGAGGTGTGATCAGTTGTCCTGAGATCTCCGACACCACCGAGGACGAAATTCTCGAAGGCATGGAGAACAAGGAGTCATTGCTGTGAAAAAGTTGACGAAAACAGGAGGGAAGGATAGGGATACAGGAACGGTCATGCTTGCATTCACGGGGACGACGCTGCCAGCCAGGGTTCATGTAGGCTGGCGATCTTTGCGAGTCCGAGAGTTTGTCCCAAACCCGATCCGATGTTATAAGTGCCAATCGTATGGTCACATGGCGGCGTCCTGCAAAGGAAAAGAGCGATGTGGGAAATGTGGCGAACCCGATCACACATCAAACACATGCACGGCCATTACACCGAAGTGTGCGGGCTGTGGTGGCACACACGAGGCATGGGACCGTTCATGTCCCAATCTTGAGAAAGCGAAAGAGGCGCTGAAGAAAAAGACAAGGCACCAACAAAACAGAACCAAAGAAAGTAGTTACTGTAACGGGTAGCCCATCTACTAGAAGGGATCCCCAAACAACATCTCCGTATCGTGACGCATTGATAAGTGATGTATCCAGAAATATTCAACTCCAAACACCAACAACCGTACACACCCCTTTACCTCTAAACATAGATTGCCGTATCGAGGATTACATGCGCCTCTCACTCCGAGAGTTTCTGGCTCTGATTTCCCGTCTGCTGCCCTGTGGCGAGGAGATAAGGGAGACCGACACAGCATGTGAGACGCACACGGTGGATCGGGCGACCCAGGCGGCCCCCAGACACACATGACGCCTCAACTAATGTTTGTCGTGCAGAAATGGCGGAACCTGTGGATACCGTGCCAGACTTAGCACCAGAACAGAACGTTTCCCCTGCCCAACTGGACGCCGAGCTGGGTGTCATAGAACTCTGCATAGCGAGCTCAGAAACAACAAACACAACTGAAAGAACAGACACGAATGAAACAACAAACACAACTGAAAGAACAAACACAAATGAAACAACAAACACAACTGAAACAACAAACACAGACGAAACAACGAACAGTGAGCCCTGCGGAAAGAGAGCTAGGGAAAACTCCCCAACTTCCCCTCCCCCCAGGAGCCGCGAATGACCCCAGCCCCCCCCCACTTCAGTCAGAAGTGCTTCAAACCCTAAGTCCGTCTCTAAAAAGGCGCGAGTGGTGCTGTCCCGGATGGAAAACCCACTCCCTGTCACCAAGGCGTTGCACCCTCTGCCAGCCCAACCGGATAGCCAGCCCATGGACCATGAAGACAATATGGTGTTGCCCCCTCCGCCGCCACCGCACGTAGGCCCCCGAGGCGAGTAAATGAATTAGTAGAAAGCATAAACAAAAGAGCTAGCGCCACAGGCCAAAACAAAGTCAACAAAAATATAGCAAACACAGTGAATACATTGAACATGAACATAGACACTCAGGACAAACAGGACGGTTTCATGCCTCCCCATCCCCTCCCAGAGTGCCACCTGGCTTTCGGACCCGGGATTGCAGTAGAGCACATTCGTTTTCTGATCGACCGGAGACCGCGCTCTCACTCTCGGGAGTCTGACAGCTATAGGCGTGCACGCTCAAGGGACCGGCCATGTCCGGTATGGGAGCGAGGAACAGCTCCTCAGCTGAGTGGAACTCTGACAGGAGGAATCCCTTCCAGGGGCCCCAGTCAGCCACGATGATTGGTTTCTCTTTTAGCCGTGATCAGTGTTTTATATCATTTCTTATCACTCTCATGACCATGACTAGTTTCCTTCAATGGAACATGCGCGGATTCCGATCCAACCTCCCTGACCTCCAGGCCTTGGTGTCAGCAGGCAATCCCATTGCAGTCGCACTTCAGGAGACGAAGCTCAGGGACGACCAAGGCTGCAATATTCACCACTATAAAACATATCAATAAAACTTACCGAACACAACAATTGCCCATGGAGGCGTCGCTCTTCTTATTCACTACAGCGTACCTCCTGTAGCATTTACACTCCGCACTGAACTGCAGGCAGTGGCTGCGACTGTTGATCTTGGGGATATACAAATCACATTAGTATCGCTCTATCTACCTCCCGGAGAGGCCTTCCCTGACGTTTTATTCCAGAGCCTTTTACGGCAGCTGCCCCGCATCACATAATATTAGGCGATTTCAACTCACATAGCACATTATGGAGCTGTTCCCGATTCAACAGCCGAGGAAGGCGTCTCGAAGATATAATCAACTACAACAACTTATGCATTATGAACACAGGCCAACAAACATACATCTCTTTACCCTCAGGCGCGACGTCGGCCATCGACTTATCGCTCTGTTCTTCCTCTGTAGCAAATCGGTTTCACTGGCGCACCCACAGCAACCCCTGCAGAAGTGACCACTTCCCGCTGTGGGTGTGGTCGGATAGGCCCCATCCGGGAACACGGATGCCTAGATTGAACTTTGTAAAAGTGGACTGGGACAGTTTTACCTCTGACTGCGTTTTAGCTTTCAGACCAGAGGCTGGTAAAACCGCTCCCACCTTGTATGAAGAGATACTCTCTCGCATCCTGCAATCTGCTGACAGTTGCCTCCCAAAGACTAGCCCACTCCCCCGCCGAATACCAGTCCCCTAGTGAAACGAGGAGTGCAGGTGAAGAATCAGGGAACGGCGACGCTGTTTTAGAAAGTTCGAAAGGCGCCCTACAACCGACAACCTAGTCGCGTTCCGACGCGCAAAAGCATTAGCGAGAAGAACTGTTAGAGATGCGAAAAGAAAATCCTGGCACGCTTACATTAACACGGTTAATAGACTCACACCACTCACGGCTGTCTGGAAACATATAAACCGCATCTCCGGTCGTACCGCCCCGACACCCCTACCGGTTTTATCACACAACCACAATTTGATTACTGAACCCACGGAAGTTACTAACACCTTCGGAGCGGTGTGGGCCGAGCACTGGCAGCTGGGAACGACCGACCCTCGCTTTATCTGCCACAAAGCAATCAGTGAAGGGACGCCGGTCGATTTCAACACCACCACCTCACTGCCTTTTAACGATTGTTTCAGCTTTGATGAACTGAGTACAGCACTCTCGCTCACCAAAAACACCGCAGCCGGGCCCGACAACATTCACTACAGCATGATTAGGAACCTGGACGAGCCATCACTTCGGGTGCTTGTATCATTCTACAACCATGTCTGGACCACGCACGAGTTCCCGGATGCTTGACAGGAGGCCATGGTAGTCCCTGTTTTAAAACAGGACAAAGACGGTAGCGACCCTCTCCACTACCGCCCCATCGCCCTGACTTCTAGTACATGCAAGCTCTTCGAAAGAATGATAAACCGTCGCCTCACATGGTTTCTGGAAAGCACCGGCTTTCTATCCAACGCACAGTGTGGTTTCCGCGCCGGCCGGTCCACCACTGATCACTTAGTTTCACTTGACACAGCCGTTCGCCGCTCTTTTGCGCGGAAACAACACACCATCGCGGTCTTCTATGATATCGAGAAAGCCTATGATACGGCCTGGAGACATGCGAATCTCCGGAAGCTCCATGCTGCGGGAGTGAGTGGGCACATGGGCCATTTTCTGGCCAACTTTCACAGGAATCGGTATTTTACGGTAAAGTAGGAAATGCCGTGTCAAGTAGGTTTGAGCAGCTGAGCGGAGTACCACAGGGAAGTGTCCTAAGTGTAACCCTCTTCGGGGTTTTAATCAATGACATCTGCAGATACCATGAAGAACACAACCATCCCTACCCGCACTATGCAATGCTACCTCTCTTATTAGTTACTTAATTTTATTAGGCACTCTCCTGTGTCTTTATAACCATTCATCCATTATTTGCTTGGTTTTCAGTATCATCTCCCTCACACCAGTCTTGCAAATTCGCACCAGGTTAATAAAGTTCGCACCACCCCCTCCTGTCTTCGAGGGCACTCGCACTAACGAGATCTCGTCGAAAGCGTCATACTTTGCGCACTGGTGTAAGTGCCATCATCTGTAGACTGGCAGCCCAGTATGACCTCACTATGCCAAACTGGGCTTACTCAATTACTCAGAACTGTCCTAAAAAGCCCCAGTATCAACAAGGCTGCACTGTTCATTTTGGCTGTGAAATTTATGTGTTAGTTAAAAAGACATCACATACATGAAACTGACTGACCAACAAATAAGACTAATGTCGTCTCTTCCTATCTTCTAATTACTGGCATTTTTTTACTG
This sequence comes from Lepas anatifera, assembly GCA_034440635.1. Taxonomy (NCBI): domain Eukaryota; kingdom Metazoa; phylum Arthropoda; class Thecostraca; family Lepadidae; genus Lepas; species Lepas anatifera. The sequence continues at coordinate 447,503 of JAOTON010000197.1, forward strand.
AAAAACCATGTTTTATGATAGATCCTTAGAATACTTTTCAAACAAACTATGATGCCACGGCGGATATAGTTCATTTTTACTGCATTGACACTGCACAATACTACCTGAACCATTACCTGCCGAAGATGATATCAGTAGAAAAGCAACAAAACTCACTAAATCTTCGAAATCCCGCACCGGTGTTGCTATGCCTGCCTTTGTTTGCACTGTTATTTCTTTGTTTCAGCGGTTTCAACAGAGGTTAAAATACGTCTATTCTCGTTCATATATGTCTCACTGCATCCCTCGGGTTTTCAATCGTTTTCTGCAAAATTCCCAGGATGACGAAACTTCTGCGTCAGAAAGGTCACGTGACCCCCTATGAGTTGGCTATACATTCTGATTGGTCTATTGTGATTTCTTAAAAGTCCTATATTTTTGTTTTAATGTATTTTTTGGATGTAGCTTTTTTAAAATAACTTTTTCTCTAATAGTTCTAAACTTTTAAGTCACTGCTTAGGGCAAATTTGACCGATTTTTTTTTTAGAAATTGATAGCCATAGCCGGGGGTACGTCATTTAATCGGTAAGGGGTGTACCAGTAAAGTCGTCTAGAAATGTTGACTTTGAGAGTGATTTTAAGGCATTTGCAGGGCGAATTCGCAAAAATGAGAATAGGACTCCTGAAACAACTTTTAATGACCTTTTGATCTAGCCAATAATTTTTTTCGCGTATCTCCCTTAAAAATACATACATATCCCGAACGGTGGCAATTGATCGGCGGCAATGCTGCGGATTGCTCCAATGTCCAGAACACGCGATTCTCTTATGCAATGGGGAGGGGTTGGAAGTGGAGTGGTCAGCACAGCTGGCTACCACGACCCGGGTTCAGGGCCAGCACAGCCGACTTGGGTTCAAGGCCAGCACAGCCGACCTGGGTTCAAGGCCCGGCGGCTTCCCTGAGCAAGGAGCAAGCTGAATCCCGAGAAACCCTTCCAACAGGGAAAGAGTTGGCGACGCCTTATGACCCTGGCAGTTGATGCGTCGATAAGCTCTAAAATTGTTTTCTCCTGCAATTGCGTATTTTCCTGCAGAGACAGATGCGAAGCAGATGATCCACCTTTTTTGCGAGCGATCAATTTGAGGGGCTTCGGTGACCTGAAGGCCTTTTTCGGAAGCGTCATATAGTCTGCCTTTGAACATATCGAGGGTCTTCTGGCGTAGGCAAATGGATTTGGCATCACTTTCTTTCCCATTAGAGAAATATTTCAATCACAGTTCCGTCCCTACCAATGTAGGCAGACCACGTCCGCGATAACCCCGTTTTTTTCGCATAACTGGACGAGACATTGACATGGCACTTGTCCAGCTTTGGCCGAGATTTCCGTCACTGGACCCATCGCCATTGGCGTCTGGTGCGAAGTGCCTGGACACTATTTGACTTAACAGTTGGTGCACCCGTAAGCACAAATAACGAAAGAATACGCAATGCCCTTGAGCCCAAAGTGAATACCTTTTAGGTTCGTTTGGCTCGATGACAAATTTTCATCGGTGTTGCTGCCTTGTGATGTTCGGAGTTGATGTCGGGGCAGATCTGTGCACAGCCAGTCTGTAGATGCGTGTGTTGCTTGCCCTTGGCGTGGTTATCTATACCTGGAAGCCGTTTTACGTCTTCCCCGCTGCTTATATGTGGTATGACAACAGTGTGTCATTGCCGACAAACCATCAATGCTGTTGTTTCATCAGCGGGATGAAATTACTGCCAGAACCAGTTCCATGCGGGTTGCAATGGCATCGAGCTCGCCGAATTTTTCTCTTGAAGAATCGCTTTGTGTGCACATGTCCCAATAAGAGCATAGCCATTATGCTGAGCGCTTTTCCCCAGAGCACTCTCCGACTTGCCTACCGTTTTTTTCTGGGTGCTGACGTGGCACAATGCCCGGTTGCGGTGTGTGTCGTTCTGCGTGCTCGTGCGGATCCGCTGGGGCGCTGTGCGGTGTTTCTGACGGCCTTTCGGCTCTGTTCTCTCTGCCCTGTCCTGGCCCTCGCCGGCGGCGCTCTCGGCAGAACTCGAGCCTTACGATGGAAGATGACCTGCAAGCCGGCGATGACGGCCTGTATTGTGTCGGCTTCCTGAACAAGCACTGGTTGCTCCGCGAGCGGGTGCAGGCCGAGTTCTCGCGCTTCGGCCGTATCGTGTCGATCCGTGGCGCCACTGACGGCACCCGCATGGGCTGGTGCTTCGTTCGCTACGCCAACCCGGAGGAAGCAGTGCGCGCCATCACCGGCATGCGCGAGTCGCCGCATCTTTGCGATCCCAACAATGTCAAATACGTGAATGATCGGGGCGACGGCGCGGCGTCGGAGCGGGTGAGCAGGGCTCAGCAGCCGCGCCGTGACGAGTCGGGTGTGTCGCCGCTGGTGCGGGGCGACACACGCCCTGCGCCCCCTCCCGACACTCGGACAAACACGAGGTCTACGTAGGTAACTGGCCTCTCGAGCTAGACGAGTCTTCTGTGATGGAACTGTTCCAGAAATTCGACATCTGCGTCAGCGATGTGCGACTCTACAGAAAGGACACCACGAGGTGAGAAGGGGAGCCGATACACGAAGACAGGTAAATTGCCGTTAAAAATGAACTGGATTTTTAAACTGTTTCCTTTCGACTGTCAAGAAACCGAACGTTTGTTTAAATTATGTGTGGTACAATAACGGCAATTCTGTTATAAATGACCCATTGAATCATGTTTCGTAAAATTGCGATCTTTTGTTTGATGCGCAGAGATATTGTTCTATTGATATATGTATTGTTTGAAAGGCGACGACAGGCGGTTGTGGCTAGTCCCAGCATGCATGTTATGTCAGCGGGCACTGACGAGGGCGATGTGCGCGGCAGTTTCGCGTTTGTGGTGGTGCCCGGCGCTAAGGATGTGGAGCTCGCCATCAAGTCTATGAATGGCGGCAAGGTCGCCGGGCACCAGATCAAGGTCAGTGACGCTTACAGCAATCATGCCGGCGCCACCAAGAAGGACAGTGCTCCACCTCCCAGCAGCTCCAACACCCATAACGGTGAGACTTGTGTAGATACGAATATACCAGCAGATATTTCTTTAGCCAACAGGGCCCACTCTATCAGGACCCTCTTTAACCAGAAGTTCATCTGAACTGGGAGGACCAACTGTTTCCACAGGGCTCTCTATCGTCAGTAGGAAGGGTCCGCTCTGGTCAGCTGAGCCCACAGGCGTAGGCAATGAAAGGCTGCTTGGGCGGCGTCCCCCTGAGGGTCCAGAGGGTCCTCTAGAGGACACGGGCCACGCGAAGCGCGGCTCGCCCGCACTGTGCTGTTTAGCCCGCCTTGGAACTTCATATTGGATGACGCCTCAAGCCTCTCCATCGCTCCATTGTGTGACACACCGGGCTCCCTCTAAGCTCGGAACCCTTGGAAAAAGCAGGTCCTCTGGACCACTATGGCCCCCCAGTGTCATCCGTCAACAGTAATACCCTCTCTGGTCAGCTGGGCTCCTTTAACCGAGAGAGCCTGTGCAGCCAGAGGGGCCGTGTCTGGCCAGCTGGGTCCTCTTTAAGTGAGAAGGCCAGTGGTAAGCAGGAACGACTCTAGCCTGCGGGGTCTACTCTGACTATCAGGACCCTCGTTAACAGGGGAGTCTTTGAACCAGTGTGACCGACTTCTCCGTAGGGCTCTATATCGTCAGCGGGGCCCTCTCTCAGCTGAACCCTCTATAGGCGGTACTGAGGTCCCTGTTGTCCGTGTAGGCCACCAGGGATTATGCAGCCTATGCAGCTTGGAGGGTCCTTCGAAATAAGTAGACAATCTTGTGACCTGCAAGATCTTTTATTGCCAACCGAAGCAGACGTGTTTAATAGGCCATGTCGTGATCACCACTTTTTCACAGGATCTTTGATTACCGGGTGTTTTCTAATGTATTGATGGTCGCTGATTACGATTTTCTGGTCGAAAATGTCGAATTCGAAAAATATTTGCCCGCGCAAGCCCTTTGAAATTCTTTCGGTTTGCCAAAATTTCGGTGTTTTCATATCTCATGGACAATAAAATGCAACAAATGTATGGAAGGGGCTCCAGAACTTTAAAACAATTGAATCTGAACAATTTGAAACCTTTTTTGACTCCTTGAAATATATATTTACCCGAAAAAGTACCTTGGAAAGACAGGGATGTTTGAGCTTAAAAGATGATAATAGATGGCGCGCATGACGCGGCCGTCAATCAGTGTCCCGCTACGTCGCTTATGACAAGAAGCTATTATCCAAAGGAGCTGGATATACTATTTGAGCCTATTATGGATTCGATGAATGAACATTTACCTTCACAAGATGATCTAGATTTCTCTCGCTTGCAGTTTTAAATATTATTGGGAATGGTTGCTTTCAAAGCAGGTACAATTAAGATCAGCCAGCCACATATAGATTAGATATCTAAGTATGTAGTCACTGCGGATCAATTTCAAGTATCAAAATGTATGCAAGAGCCAGTCGATTATATTTAGATTAGTCTTGCTATCACTAGCAAGGAGAATACCGCATTTCGGGAAAAATGAAGCTACACCACACCTAGCGCCGCCGTCAAGCCATGTATGCTGCCGCTTAACCAGCTCTCGACTGGGGCTGACGTTGCTGGTCACATTATGATGCTGCAGCTTGAAGAGAAGGAGGCCAGGGAAGTGGACCAATTTCACGTTTCAATAGCTTGAAAATTCGAACCGACCGCTGATGAAGTTACCGAGACTTACAGAAGAGCATCTGTGGCAGCAAGAAACAAGTACAAAGTTCGCTGTGAAATAAGGAAGCATTGTAACCTGAAGGAAGAGATCAGAAGGCGCCTACAAAACATGAAGATATTGTAAGTATGGACAAAGCATGACAACATTGTTTGACATATAAAGCAGAGCTTTACCATCAAAGGCATCGGCAAACAGAACATTTCTGGAACACCAGCGAGAAGCACAGAGGTTGTATCTTGGTCGCTTGGATGCAGTCGTGACGGACCATTGGAGACGGCAGCAGCTGCGGCAAGCCACTGCTGCTGCCGCCAATAGGGTCTGATCGGGAGGCCGGCTCGTCCGCATTCGAGCACAATAATATGACAATCACCCGGACAAGTCTACAAACCACTTCCGTGTAACATTTAAAAATAAGTTTTCCTTCCGAGATTGACTTATGCCTGCCAGATCCTGTTCGCGTGCGGCGTCTGTCAGCAGCTGGTGTGATGCTACAAATAGGAAGCTCGCTGCTGCATAGACCACCATCGGTCGCTGTCAATGGTGCCGTTGCGTTCTGACGCAGCTTCAGCTCCGTCAGAACGCAACATCCGGAGAACTCCTGGTAGCCACAACGACAGCAGCAGTGGCTTGCCGCAGCTGCTGCCGTCTCTAATGGTCCGTCACGACTGCATCCAAGCCGCCAAGATACAACCTCTGCGCTTCTCGCTGGTCTTCCAGAAATGTTCTGTTTGCCGATGCCTTTGATGGTAAAACTCTGCTTTATATGTCAAACAATGTTGTCATGCTTTGTCCATGCTTACAATATCTTCATGTTTTGTAGGCGCCTTCTGGTCGCTTCCTTCAGGTTTAAATGCTTACTTATTTCACAGCGAACTTTGTACTTGTTTCTTGCTGCCACAGATGCTCTTCTGTAAGTATCGGTAACTTCATCAGCGGTCGGTTCGAATTTTTAAGCTATTGAAACGTGAAATTCGTCCTCTTCCCTGGCCTCTATCTCCTCAAGCCGCAGCATCATAATGTGGACGACAACGTCAGCCCCAGACGAGAGCTGGTTAAGCGGCAGCATACATGGCTTGACGGTGGCGCTAGGTGTGGTGTAGCTTCATTTTTCCCGAAATGCGGCATTCTCCTTGCTAGTGATAGCAAGACTAATCTAAATATAATCGACTGGCTCTTGCATACATTTTAATACTTGAAATTGATCCGCAGTGACTACATGCTTAATTACCAAATCTATATATGGCTGGCTGATCTTAATTGGACCTGCTTTGAAAGCAACCATTACTAATAATATTTAAAACTGCAAGCGAGAAAAATATAGATCATCTTGTGAAGGTAAATGTTCATTCATCGAATTCAAAATAGGTTCAAATCCTATATCCAGCTCCTTTGGCTAATAGCTTCTTGACATAAGCGACGTAGCGGGACAGTGGTTGACGGCTGCGTCATGCGCGCCATCTATTATCACCTTTTAAGCTCAAACATCCCCGTCTTTCCAAGGTACTTTATTGGGGAAGTATATATTTTAAGGAATCAAAAAAGGTTTCAAATTGTTCACATTCAATGGTTTAAAAGTTCTGTGGCCCTTTCCATACATAAGTTGCATTTTATTGTCCATGAGATATGAAAACATCGAAATTTTGGCAAACCGGAAGAATTTCAAAGGGCTTGCGCGGGCAAATATTTTTCGAATTCGACATTTTCGACCACAAAATCGTGATCAGCGGCCATTAATACATTAGAAAACACCCGGAAATCAAAGATCCTGTGAAAAAGTGGTGATCACGACATGGCCTAGTGTTTAAGAACAATGCCAGCACAAAGAGTTTACATGCGCTGAGTACTATCGGGCGATTCATACCCATTTACAGCGTGTGCTCTGAATTCCCCCACGCACACATAGCGTCAGGTGTTGAGGTGTTGTGTTGCTGACAGCTGGCAGCGCAGACAAGAGCGGGCAGCAGCACACTCCGCGCCAGTCTCCGCGGGAGTCGCCCCAGCAGTCTCCTCGGCCGTCGCCGCAGCAGCAGCGCGCTGCCAATGTACGACAGCGACTGGGACTCAACACCGGCAGGGGAGGCGGCCGCGGTGGCGCCAGGCCGCTCTTCGAGGGTCGCCCCGCCGGCCCACCCAGTGGGGTACACGGAGGCCCTCCCAGCGGGGTTCACGGAGGCCCTCCCGGCGGGGCGCACGGAGGCCCACTCAGCGGGGCGCACGGAGGCCCTCCCGGCGGGGCGTCGGCAGGTCCTCCACCTGACCGGATGCCGCCTCTGGTACTGCCGGGGCCGCCGCCGGTGGTACTGCCGGGACCGCCGCCTCTGGTGCTGCCCGGGCCGCCGCCGGCGCGGGGCCCGCAGAACGGAGCCCCGCACGCGGTCCAGAGGCCGCGCCCCGGCGAACGCCGGGACGAGTGCGACAGCCACCCGTACGACGGGTTCGACGGCCCGCCGCCGCCCCGCGAGTACGACTACAGACCGCGCGAGTTTGACCTGAAGCCGCCATCATACGAGCGGCCGGAGTACTGGGAAGAGTACCGCGGCGGCCGCGACTCGGGGTACGGTCCGCTGAAGTTCGAGACGCCGGGGGCGGGTGGCCAGCTGGGCCGCGGCCCCGGCCAGGAGCCGCCGCGGGGCCTGTTGGGCGCTGGGCCCAGCCGCGGCGCCATGCGGCGCAGCTTCGACATGCGGTGAGCCTGAGCAGGACCAGCCGCACCCGGTGTGGCTGCCTGCCGCCGCGCCGACTGGGCCTGCTGCTCCGCAGCACCCAAACACCACTGCATCGCGGCCAGTCTAAACAATCTTATTTGAAATTTATATATGTAAGGGAGGGTGCTGCGCTTTAAAATATGCAAAAATTCTCGTGTACGCTTTCCTAAATCATTCGTTAAATAGTTGCCGTGTTTGCTCCAGTACTCTGCTCTGTTCTTTCAACTTATTTGTAAGCGCTGGATGCATATGAAAGCATCATGTCTCTGCTAAAAAATCACGGCCCTGTTCTTAAAGTGTCTGTGCCAGAAATTACTTACCGTACCAAAAGCTGTGATTGAGGGGATGTTTGTTTGCTCATGCTAATGGAGATACGCGTTTTCCTTTTTTTAAATAACCTCGTGCAGATTTTCCTTCTATTGGGCTCAATTTGAGCACCCGGGAAAATCATCGAAACCAGACGACGCTTAAATTAGGTCGCGCAAATTCGTCGAAAGCTTCAGTTTGATGTGAATTCCGCTGAAGTGTAATTCTGCAGCGAAACGTAATAAGAAGCCATGCTGATTTGTTTTCTTATTAATAATTATAAAATATCCTATTTATATTTATTATATATTGAAGAAATCGGACCAAAAAGATAAACGGGATACCAAAAACATGTCCATATTTTTTGCCCGTTTCCTTTAATATATGATGAATATAAGTTGGATATTTTTTAAGGATTGATCATGGCAACATTCAGCTTATTTATTTCCCATCTTAAAACAATGTTTTCTTATTGTTAAAACAAAATAGAACGCGTTTAACACTTTTCACTTTTTAAAACCTTTCAAGTGCTTTCGCAAAATAGTTCAACCGTTTCATTGATATGGATTTGTCTTGAGTTGCGTCAAATAGCATAGGGGCCATGCATAATCGGGGGGAGTACTCAGTGATAGCGTTATCCAACGTTATACACGGGTGCCATAAAACGTTACATGGGTGTAAAAAAATTGTTACAGATGTTTTCTTTAAATGTAAGGCTTATTTGCGTTAGGTAATTTTTTTGCACTGCCCTTTAGTTACTGTGTTTATACGGCAACCTGAGGTGTTTTCGATAGCAAGGAGAGGGTGGGGGCGAGAGGGGTGAGATTATGAACGGTGCTGGGGAGATTTAACCGAATTTGCCCGTTTGAATCCTGTTCTCCTTGTGTACTCAAATGATCGAATTTCGGGGATACCAAGATAGGGATCGGTGTATCACCACTAGAAGTGGAAGCCATCTGGAGCTCTACCTCTGAGTAAAAAGCAAATCCCCTCCGAAGTCAGCTGAGGTCATCTGGGAAGCTTGTCTTATCAGCTACCTTATCGTGCCATGGCTCAAACTATTCTCACCGTTACAACTGTTCTAGTAGTGGCAGCATTCCCGTAACAACGCGGATCTTCCAGCTGCTGGTGAGGTTGTATTGAAGGACCTGGCCTACAATCGAGAGTGTTTGTCTGAGGATGGAGAGTGGTAGTTGGCCGATGAGGAAGGTTCCACAGATGGTCTTAGATGACGTCGGGGTTTTTTTTGTTTATCGCTCCTTTAGGTAGCGCTATCGAGGCGGCTTCTTTTTCTATGGTGTTAAGTTGATACATTTACGGTCGGTTGTCCGTAAAACTCGATCCCTTGGATACGAAATAAAAACAGGATTCACCCGGGGGTAATGCGGCATAAATCTCCCAGAACACCATCCCCTACAACACTCCCGTTCCCCGCTTTAACACTCAGCTCACGTTATGTAAATACCGTCTTGCGTCAATGTCCTATGTATTTGACACAACTCGAGGCAAATTCATACTAGTGTGTATTGGGGTTTTGGGGCGCTTTCAGCGTCTTGGCCATTTAGCGCCCATCATTACAAGAAATTCTCAAATGTTAATATTATATTAGATTTCAACTATATACGGTCTGCAAAAGCTACTTAGAAAGAGGCTAGCATAAGTCATTGTTTAGCAAGAACAGCAGCTTAAAAAAATTGATGTGCTGAAATTCTACCTAAGTTTCCCAGGGAAGCTCCCTCAGCTCAGCTCCCTCAGGGGACCGATCTTCATTTGCCGGATTCGTCCGGCAAGTAAAGATTGGAGCAACGGGGTGTGACGCGCTCGGGGCCCCAGTCAGCCTTGGGAGGCACGCCGTCGCATCGCCGCGGATACATCATTTCTGGCCCTCCGGCGGCCGCCGCCCCTTCCGACTCCGGTCGTTTAGAGTCGGCGTCTGTCGTCGGTGGCTCTGGTGATGAGGTCCGCGGCGATGCTGATGGCTGCCTTACGGGCCCTGTGTTACCTGGTCGGTAACCGTATTGGATCGGGTCAGAGCTGTCCTGCACCTCCCAGTATGTAGCTCCTGTTTGTTTTTGTTTTCTTATTTAGTTGATTATTTTTAGTTCCTGTCCTCTTTTTACGCTTCAGTTATTGGTCCCACAGTTATTTGCCTTCTTGGGCATTTTATGGGTGTAAGGCGCCCACTCAAAGCCTATCTCGAGCCCCGGTGACGAGGTTGACGGGATCCTGGGGGGTTGAGGTCCCCCTCTGGCGGGTCAGTCCCGAGGGCTCCAACACGCCCCCTTTGGCCCAAATATCTCGATCTAACCAGGGGTAAGCCGTCCGTAGGCTGCCGCGGGCGGCCTAGCTACGCGGCAGTGCCCACGGGCACTTTCGCTCGGTCCAGCTGGGCAGGGGGGATCATGTTTCGGGCGTGCGGCGCGCCGTCCCTCGCGGTGGGGACTGTGATAGTTCTTGCCGGGCGCGACGCGGGCCGGGGTTTCGGAAACCGTCGATTTGCGAGATTCCGGCCTGTTGCGCGCGCCTGGTGGACCGCAGTCTCCGCTGCGTGCTGGATGCCGCGTTTTGCTTCGTCCCGACTCATGGCCCTGCCGACCCTCTGGGCTGATGGCGTCAAGGGGGTTGTTGCGTTCTGATCAGAGGGGTTGCGTGAGTGTCTCTCGCCCCTCTGTGGGAAGCGCACCTGCCCCCGTAGGCAATGTACCAGCCCCTGGGTCCAGCTATTGACAGCTGGCAACCCGGGGGGCCGAAGGTAAATATCTCCTTCATGGCATCTTTACAAGCTTCAACCTCCGCTAATCAGACTGCACGGATTCTCACCTCTGCCACGACACAGATCACCCTGAGTTCACCCTCGTGCACCGCCGATATGATGGATTTTATGGAAGCCAGAACCCCCGCGCGGACTAGACAGAGCAGGCTGGCTCCTCTACCCCTGTGTTGGACAAAACTTTTTCTAAGGTCCTGGTGCTCACTCTGGATGAGGCTCGAAAAAATCAATCCCTTTCAGGTTGTTCAGGTGTTGTCTAAATTTGGAACCACGACCTATGTCTATCGGCACTCCGCCACCAAATTGGATCTGCCGCCCCAAGCAAGAAAAGCGTAAGCGACAATTGCCAAACTTTTCAGGAGAGCGGTTTTTGTGTTTAGAATTATTGCGCATTTCTATAGGCTAATTTTAGGGAAATTTTTATACCATCTGAAAGAGAATGACGAGGAGAATTTGGTGATAAAAATTTCTTTTTCGATCAAAACAAAACTTTTTCAAATATTTCCCGAGTATTTTTCTTGCGATAGTGGATTGAACAAATCTTTGGTATAACTTTGGTATAAATTTGGTATAACTGAAGGTATAACTGAAGGTATTCTCGAAATAAAAAAGGTAAAACTGTATACGCCTTTCTTGCTCTTCATGAATGGCACACATGTTTTTCTGGTACTGACAGTCATACGCTTTTCTTTTCAACCTTCACCTATTTTCATGCTCTTTTAACTATTCAAACGTGTTATCCTCTGACCATCTACGATATGGACACTAAAATAGCAATTAAAAATTAAACTTACAAACTGGAGTAATATATTTTTATAGTAATATATTTTAGCATAATAACTTCCACCCTGGTGACGGTCTTTTACACCCTCCGCCTAAGACTTTCCAGGATGGCCGGAAAGCGGTGCGCGTGGAGCCGTCGCACTTTGCATAGATGTTCAATGTTCTTTTGCATTTCCTGATAATTTTACGTCCAGGTCATGCTAGTTCAAGTCACCACGTCTCTATAAGTATTCAAAGCGGCACCAGTGACAGTATGTTAAATCTATTGATCCGAGGTTCATAAAACATCGCTGAGTACAAGAGTGTGTGGTTACGGAATTTTCCATATGGATGACCTAGGGTCATGTAGGGGTCATGACCTTCCCATTGGGTGAATTGCAAAATGCTTGTATTTCAGTCCTCACGGCTCAAATCAACTTCAAAACCTCAGGATCATGTGTTTGTGGCCTATTACTAAGGGTCACTTTGACAATTTTGACCCGTAATCTAGTAATTTTGACTAATTTGTCTTTTAACTTGTGAGCAAGCAATGATACAGCTTTATTTTACCATCATTGTGTTTGTTTTGTCACTGCAAGTCCAATGGTGTACGTTATAGCCATACCAGGTCACTGAGTCAATTTTGTTTATGAGTTGATTTTGAAACGATAGCGGCGAACAGCGAAAATATTTAGCGTGCGAGTTGATCGGGATAGCACATGCTATGGGGGTTTTTCGAGCAACTCTGATGACCTAATTTTGTTCGAAAATAGACTTTAAGAAAGATCACGTTGTGTTGTAATCTATAGGAAGAAGATGAGATGACGCCAAAATCGTTAAAAGTTTCGTAATAAAGGGAAACGCAAAGTCTACACCCGATCAACTTTCCTGTGTGGGAATTGACAGCAAGTGACCAAATAAGGCTGTTTTATTCTAACAAAGACCTGATGTTGGCATAATATGCCGTCAGAATATATTTTTGGTTGAATTTAGTCCTTTTTAATTCGTCTAAAATGTCACAATCAAAAGGCCGAACGCACGGTTTGCCCGACTAACGATGTTGGCCGAAAACGTGAGTTTGGTGTCTAATATAGTGCCTAGATCACGAATTTTTTCAAGGATTCAAGGACAACGTTGTCGAATGGTACTTTGTCTGAACAGGTGCGCGTCTAAGGGCCATTGTGAACGATTTGCACTTTATGGGATTTGGAATGAGACCTCACCTAACGGACTACCTCAGCAAGCGATTTGGGCCATGTTGCAGCAGCAGCCAGTCAACTGAGACTGATTTTACGGCAAATGTTGACGTCGTCGGCGTACATCAAACACGATGGCTAAATTTCCAAGGGAAATTCGTTTATGAATAAATACAAAATTGAAAAGAGGAACCAAAGAACCTTCGGGAATACCTGAGGTAACTGGTATCCATTACGATGTTTTTTTCCGTTAACGATGACCCGCTGACGCCTGTTGGAGAGATATGAGACGAATCGGTGAAGGGTAGAAGTCTTCAAATGATAGGAATGTTTCAATTTATAAATGGCCAGTTAATGGTTGACACTTTAAAAGGCAGCGTATATAGAAAAATAGCGTCCGTCTGATATCCCTTCGATACTGCTCCCACGCCATGCTGAGGTATGTGGCAAAGTTGCCACAGCGCCATTGACCCGGAATGAGTTCGGGAGTTTATTATATATATATATATATATATATATATATATATATATATATATATATATATATATATTGCGATTGCACCATGTTTTATTCGGGAGCTATGAACAAAAAACAAACACCCCATAGTATGGGTAGCTCAATTGACCGCTAGCCAGGCTTGATCTCAACTGGGAAGCCACTATCGATACGTGCTAACCATAGCTTTCAAATGGCCGAAATGGCGGAAGCACTGTCCTATATGACCTCTTAGATACAAAATCTCACTTAAAGATCAAATATGCTTCATATTTTGGTCACATGGTGTCCACTAATGTCCAATGGTGTATGTTAAAATTCGTGAAGTGCAATAACCGGCAGCGCCTTACCTTTAGACCCGACAATACAATGGATGAAACTGTAATAAAACGAACTATTCAAGCGCTTTCCAATGACGGTAAGAAAACGTTTCTAGCTGTTTTAGTTCTTGAGATAGTCGAGGTTTCGTGAGTACCCTTCTTTTACGCAGTTTTGACCATATTTGACCTCTGATGACCCCAATGACCTGACGAAAAAATGACCGAAGTAACTTCGACTGTATTTACGAAGAGCTTTCGATTGTTTTTCCGCTTCGTTCCAGCTTTCTTAGTATTTTAGTTCGAAGGGTGTCAAATATGACCGCCGCTCCAACCAGAGCGAAGGTGACTCCTACCCGCCACCGGGGCAAGGGTTTATAAAAAAATGGGTCGGAAATTTAGCTCTGACCTGCTCTCTACAATATGTCTAGAATTGTTGCAAGACAAATTTCGCGCCTGACAAACAATAATTCATGATAAAAGTTCATTTGACGACAAAATGAAAAGCGTAAGCCACTTCTACCACCATTCATGGGCGTTTTCGATAGGACACCCAAGCAAAAAAAGCGTATGTCCATACCGTACATTCATTCTTCCGAGTAACGCACAGGCAAAAAGCGCATATCCCACGTGCGCTTTTTTACAGATGAAGGACCTCCTGCGGGCTCATGACGGAGAGCGTAAGGTCCTGTACGCTTTTCAAAAACATATTTGGCACCTTACGCTTAGTTCGTTAGTGTGACAGGGGTATGATTCTCCCAGGTAAGAGAAGCGTAACCAACAACTGTACGCTTTTTTAGCATTTTTTCTTCGTACGTTCGGCACTTACGCGAAAAAAAGCTGTCCCTTACGCTTTTTTCTTTGAAATTGATATTTATCGATTAGATACGCTCTATCGTTTATAAAGTTTTTCCTTCCTGCTATATGGTTTTTCCCGACTGGGACCTATAAGCAGTATCATAAAATCCGCGATTTTTTTCTGATTCCAACGATACCAAAAAAAAACCAAATCTCAAAAATGGCGCTTACGCTTTTCTTGCTTGGGGCGGCAGGGATGTGACCATGTCTTCAGAGGAAGAAACGTGCAGTCTTTTGTCAGCTAAAAGCCTCTCCTACCCAGGAGAAGGAGGCGCCTTAGTTTCCATACCGGTGACAGTAGCTCTCCATCCGACAAAGGACAGCTCTACTGGTGTTGTAACTTGTCGGGAGCTCGCAGAGTCGACAGAACAGGACGTACTGAGTGGTTTGGATGAACAGGGGGTGACAAACGTGCGGAGAATGAGTAAGAGGCTTAACGGTGAGCTCGTAGCAACAAACACTTTCGTCCTTACATTCAACACTAAGAAGCTGCCTCAAACCATCCGTGTAGGCTGGCTTTCCATGCGCGTGCGTAGATTTATACCAGACCCAACGCGATGCTACCGATGCCACAGATACGGCCATGTGGCGAAGGCTTGTAGAGGACAGGAGAAGTGTGGGAGGTGCTCGTTGGTAGGTCACGGCTCAGCGTCTTGCGAGGCTGACGTCCCTATGTGCGTCGGATGTGGTGGCGACCACGAGGCGTGGTCGCGCAATTGCCACATGTTCCTCTCTGAGCGGGAAAAGGGGAAAGGTAAGGTCCTGGGAAGGTCTCCCAAAGAGATTGCAGCACCGGAAGATAGCCGCTGTGAGGTACCTGGCTTTCCCAAACCGTCTGTGATGGACGAAACTACCTTGCGATCCTCCCCTATCGCGACGCCCTTGTGGGCGGGCCTGAACGAGCGAGGTCGTCCTTCAATCTAGATTCCTCCCTGCGGGATATCATGCACTTATCGGTCCGGGATTTTATGAGCCTTTGCAGTGGGCGGGTGCCACAGCCAGTTAACTGCCCGACAAGTGGAGTTAGGACCACGGCTGAGAAGTGCATTCAAACTGACCCAATAGGGAACCCTGACGTATTCCCAGCAGCACCGCTGCTTGGCGATCGGAGGGGGCACACAGCTGATAAGGGCACCCAAGCGGGTACCCATGAAGAGGGTGTGATGGCATCGGACGCCGCACCACCAGAAGACTTCTCCGGGGAGAGTGCTGAGACTGACGAGAGAGGGGAGCAGCCAGTCTCTGACTCGGGGGCTGCTGCACAAGTAGTAAAGATGCAAACCAAGCTGCAGAGGCGTGAATCGGACCGCTCTGCCTCAGCGCCACCAAAAGGACGCAGCGCTCGAAAGGAGCCAAGTGTAGCACTACTGCCAACCCCCGCAGATAACGACTCTACACTTATGCCACCACCATACGCTCCACCATCACCGCCGCCGAAGACAATCAACACAGGGTCCCGTGAAGGAAAGCGAAGGCTTTCCCCTTATCCAAGTTCGTAAAAGGCATCCCCCAACGCGGCGCCAAAAAGCATAAAAATCAGACTTTCTCTTCCGTGACACAAAGGGAAAGAAAATTTGGGTGCCCAGAGTCCAAAAAGAGTTTCCTATTAAAATAAAGCAAGCGGGCACCCTAGATAGTTTTGGAGAAGTCCAAAATGTTTGGCAGGATGTGCCGCGCCCTTGCGCTGTTAGTGATGACAGGCATTCCGGGCCGAGAGTCCGGGAGACCTACATAAACAGAAACACCACCTTCGTTCGTAAAATTCACAAGCGTTCGCTGCTCTCCACCCAAGGGTCTAGGATATCCGGAGCGAACGGAGAAATCACCACAAGCGTGGGACGCACGCACGGCTTGGTGCGTATCTGAAATGTATGACTGGAGAAGTTGGGAGACCTAGCTTACCAAACATCTCATTTTTAAGTGGCCTTTTCAGTCGACACAGAATTGAAACCACATATATTATTAACACCTGAGAAGTTCTTGTAATGAAGGGCGCTATATGGTCAAGTCGCTTAAAGCGCCCTAAAAGCCCAATACACACACACACACTAAGTTTCCCAGCTTTTTCCGTCGTACATTTCTGATACGCACCAAGCCGTGCGTGCATCCCATGCTTTTGGTGGTCTCTCCGTTCGCTCGGGATATCCGAGACCCTTGGGCGGAGAGCGGCGAATGAAAGTTGTGTTTCTGTTCATATATGATTCCCGGACTCTCGGACTGGAATGCCTCTCATCACTAATAGAAGGGCGTGGCACATCTTGCCAAACATTTTTGACTTCTCCAAAACTTTCTAAGCACCCCGCTTGCTTTATTTTAATGGGGAGCTCTTTTTGCACTCTTGGCACCCAGATTTTCTTTCCCTTTGTGTCACGGAAAAGGAAATCTGTTTTTTTATGTTTCTTAGTGCCGTGTTGGGGGGATGCCTTTTCTGAGCTTGAACAAGGGGAAAGTCTTCGTTTCCCTTCACGGGACTCTGAAATTGAACGACCCATGTCATTTGTTTTTGGTGGCAGTGTTTGTGTCGGCAGTGGTATGGCGGGGGCATAAGTGCAGAGTCGCTATCTGCGGGGGTTGGGAGTAGCGCTGCACTTTGTTCCTTTCGCGAAATGCGCCCCTTTGGTGGTGCTGAGGCAGAACGTTCCAACTCACGTTTCTGCAGTTTTGTGCGCCTCTCTCCTGCCTGCGCAGCATCCCCCGTGTCAGGGACTGGCTGCTCCCTCTCACACCAGGCCCCGTACTCTCCCAAGAAGGGTCCGCTGGTGATGCGGCGCCTGACGCAGGCAAACCTTCCTCGAGATCCGCTTGGGTGCCCTCATCCGTTGTGTGCCCACTCTGATTGTTAGGCTTCGGTACTGATGGGGATATAACAAAGTTGCCCACTGGGTCAGTCTGAACGGACTTATCCGATATAATCCTAACTTCACTGGTCTGGGTACTGAAGTGGTTGACTGGTTGTGGCACCCGTCCACCGTAAAGGCTAATGAAATCACGGACCGAGATGTGCATGATATCTCGCAAGGAGGAATCAAGGTTGACGGGAGATCTCGACTGCACGGTTCCTCCCACGAGGGCATCGCGATAGGATGAGGACCGCACGGAAGTTCCGTCCATCACGGACGGCTTGAGAGAACCAGGCACCTCACGGCGGCTATCTCCTTGTGCTTCATTCTCCTTGGGAGACCTTCCCAGAACATGCTCTTTCAGCCTTTCCCTCTCAGAGAGGAACGTGGGGCATGTGCGTGACCACGCCTCATGGTCACCACCACATCCGACGCACTTGGGGACGTCCGCTTTGCAAACTGCTGAGCCGTGGCCTACCATCGAGCACCTCGCACACATCTCCTGCCCTTTGCAAGTCTTGGCCACATGACCGTATCTCTGACATCAGTAGCATCGCGTGGGGTCCGGTACGTACCTACGAACGCGCACGGAAAGCCAGCCTACAAGGATGGTTTGAGGCAGCTCCTTAGTATTGAAAGTCAGAACGAAAGTGTTTGTCGCTACAAGCTCATCGTTCACCCTCTTACTCATTCTCCGCACATTTGTCGGCCCCTGCTCCTTCAAACCATTCAATACGTCCTTTTCTGTTGACCCAGCGAGCTCCCGACAAGAAACAACACCAGCAACGCTGTTCTTTGTGGGGTGGAGAGTCACTGTTACCGGTAACGATACCAAGGTTCCTCCTTCTTCAGAGTACGACAGGCTTTTAGCCGACAGCAAACTGTACGTTTCTTCCTCTGAGGACATGGTGACATCCAATTTGCTGGCGGAGTGCCGATAGACATGGGTCGTGGTTCCGAATTTAGTCAAGGCCTCGACAACCTGAAAGGGATTCATTTTCTTGCCCTCCTCTAGAGTAAGGACCAGGACCCTGGAAGAAGACTTGTTCCACACAAGGATAGATGAGCCAGGCTGTTCTGGTCTAGTCCGCGCGAGGGGTCTAACTTCCAAACGATCCATCGTGGCGGCAGTGTAAGAGGATGAACTCAAGGTGGTCTGTGTCGTGCCAGAGGTCGGAGTCCGTGCAGTCGGGTGGAAGCTAGGTGGAAGCGGGAGGTGGAAGCTAGTGTAGACGCCATGGCACTGGTCGGAAACGCTGTCGTGGGTGGCCACGGGATCATTTTTAGGGTTTTGGAATTTAGGGGTTTTATGGCTGCCAATGTGAAGAAAATTGTTCATAGGGGTTTTATGGCTGCCAATGTGAAGAAAATTGTTCAGTGTTTTGAATGACCACTATTATCAAGCTAATTTGGTTGAAGGATGCACTTATTACTCATCAAAGTAAAGCGATGATGAAATCCAGAAGTAAGGCACTCGATGCGTCTGCTAGATCCGAGTGTTTAGATTTGAATAATAAACGTCAAAACTGAGTCAGGCAAAAAATAATTAGTATCAAAATGTTCCTTATAATGTCACCTTTAAGATGGTTAGCGTTCTGTGTATATTTGAATTTTTATAAAGGTATATAATCTGCGTTTTAATTAACCCTTTCATAAACCTACCTTAAAAACTAGTTGCTACCTTTGAATAGACAAACAAAAACAAGTTACGTTTCTGCCAATTAGCTTTTTGTGGAAACATAGGTCAAGTAATTCTCCGTCATGGATTGAAGAGAGCTAATGTGCGCAAATGTGCGCAAAATTGTCCACAGTGTAAATTGTACCGGGCCGCCCGGAGTCGTCCGCTCGCCCGCCACCCCGCGCCTCCGCGGGTCGCCGCGGCCCGCCGGCCTCCCGCGAGGTGCGGGGGACGCTTATCAGGTGCTTCTCATGTCGTATTGCTCGCCTTTATGCATATTATCTTCATTGTAAGCTCATAGGTTTTTTTAACCTTACCCAGAATCACCCTTGGTCAAGGTCACCCATGTATTGCACATGATTCGACATGCTATGATGAGAGAGAGGGTTACACTAATACAAACTACTGTCTTGATCTTCCTGCCGACTGAATATATGAAAGAAACCCATATTATCATGCCAACATTCAACATGACCTTTTGTGACTTCTGGGGACATCAATTTTAACGAGGGTTGCAAATGGTAAGCAGCTCACAGACTCATTTCACTCAGGCGCTCCGAATGGCAATATGTATTTTTTTAGCCCGATTAGACGATTAGTCTGAGAAGAGGCTGGGTATGCCCTTCTGCATGCGGAGCTAGCACACCTGACCAGGTCGTTAGGGGCCGGGTTACCTCTCAGGGGACCGATCTTCACTTGCCGGATTCGTCCGGCAAGTAAAGATTGGAGCAACGGGGAGTGACGCGCCCGGGGCCCCAGTCAGCCTTGGGAGGCATGTCGACGCATCACCGCGGACACATCATGTCTGGCTCTCCGGCGGCCGCCGCCTTTTCCGGCCTCGGTCGGTTAGAGTCTGCGTCTGTCATCGGCGGCTCTGGTGATGAGATCCGCGGTGGTGCTGATGCTGCCTTACGGGCCCTTCGTTACCTGGTCGGTAACCATATTGGATCGGGTCAGCTCTGTCCTGCACCTCCCAGTATGTAGTTCCTGTTTGTTTTTTTCTCCTTTTTTGTCGATTTTTTTTAGTTCCTGTCCCCTTTTTATGCTTTAGTTGTTGGGTCCACAGTAGAGGTGGGAGTTTCAGGCAATTTTGCAGGCCCGGGCCCGGTCTGCTGCTGATTTTAGAAGCCCGTCACAAGCCCGGTTTGTGGAAGAAATGGATTATCAAGCCCGGGAAGGCCCGGTATCATGGAAAAACCATAAATGACTATATACAACATTTATTTACTTTAAAGCTGTTTCAAATATATGTTTTAAGCCAATTTATCCTGTAAAAAGTCTTGGTTTCACCCAAAAACATATTAAAAAGGTGCATGTAGCATCAGTAGCCTCAGCTATCTTAATAATTCAGCAGAAAATGATACTGAAAAACACAGTATGAAACATGGCTTGCTTATGATGCAAGCTTACTTCACGTAATGACCAGCATCACCTTATAAAAACAATGGGCATTCTAGATAGAGGTATGCACATGGCAGCTATAAGAATCGGGATGAAATAAGCCCACTCATGTCAGACATTTCCTCCATCTTTGCACTTTTATAAATCATTATATGCTGGCACGAGCCTCACAATTGAGTTCCAATAATGTTAATGAATAGAGGAGAGAGCAGTGACAAGTTTTCAGCTAAAACTTTTCAGAATATCATGGCGGAATGGCTGTGAATGAACCAAAAATCCTTCACATTGTCCCTCAATTGATACATGTGAACATTTTCTTTTAGTTTACTCACTAAACAGCTTGGAAGATAGTCAAAAGATCGTTCTCCTTGGGTCATCCCGGTCTGCAAAGTAGGTAAGCCAACAGGCCAACATTAACAAGGCCCATCAGCCATGTACAATTATCAAACCACCAGCCATAAAGAACTATCCTGATAAAGAACCACTAGTTTTCCACAGGTTCGCACCAAACATGGAATAAAAATATTGCACCAATCTCCACCGAAAAGTAAATCTGACACAAAAAACAACTCAATCCCATTCACATCACCATTCGGGCTAGAACACTATTTCTGTTTGTTTTGCTGTATTTTACGGGCCTGCGCTTAGTAGGTATCTGAAGCGCCGTGCTTGTCTACATTAGGGCAATCATTTATGAAAACATTTTTCACCAAAATTTACTAGAATAGTAAGTTTATTTCAGCGAAAATATTTCAAGACTTTTGAAAATATATTTCAACATTTCACAGCTTTAAAAAATAAGCACAAAGTGTGTGGTGCATTTCTTTTGTTCCTGAGAATAGGCCACTTTTTGCGCACTTGTTTCATATATGACGCTTTTCTGGCCTTGCAAGGCTTTACAAGCTGCTCAAGGCCGCGGAATTTTCCATAATGTGGATAATCTGTTTTTGTATTCTGTATTTCTACGTTTCTGTACATTTTTGTGTTGTGGGAGTGAAGTGTAAAGTAAAGGTATCTTGGGAGGCAAGTGCTGTTATGTTCAAAGCTTATAATAGAAGTTGTATTTCATAGAGGCCAGGGAAGTATCTCCACAAGGAAAATGCAACACATAATGTCAAGTATATTCATGTTTCGGTGCAATTTCAAAGGTTCCTTCTAAGGCTGACTGCTTTCCCCAGTATCTCCCCACAACTGACTAATTTATGTTTTGAAGTACTTCGATCAAAAACATATTGTCTTTGTGTCTATTTCCTTGCTTATACTAGCCCTTTCTGAGTGGATTCTGCACCTTTTGGGCAATGAAAGAGCAAGATGACGATGTGGAAGGGTCAAACTTATCAACATTTGTTCTTGCAGCTAGAGTTAGCAGGCAAATTTGACAATTATGGGCTCCCACTAGATAGTTTGTACCTGACATATTCACTTCACCATTTTTCGTAGAGGACATGGGAATGGCTCCATAGATAACATTTTCTTTTTACCTGGAGCAGAAAGCTTCTGAAAAGAATTTTCTAGCTAGAGCTAGGTGTTAATATCAATATGTTAGCAGCAAATTGGTTAAATGACTTCCTTTGAAATGGTATACTGACAATATGGAAGCAACAAATAGGCTATCACAATGTATATTTTGTTCACCCATATATGACTTGAAGATTTTGAAGTCATCAGGATATTCATAAGATGACAGTACGGCATGGATGTGTGCAACTGTAGGCATTATTCAATATTTGATTTTAAATATTGATTCAGGTTTAAGTAACTTGCTTTTGACCCTGGCATGAGTGACAGATAGAAAGCTAGAGCTTCATGCTTTTACATTCCTGATGTATGTCTAAAAGTCTCAAAATTAATTGTAAATGCATTTTCAAAAGCTGCTGGTGCATGAATAAGATTGTTTCAGTGAAAAAACTAGGTCTGTACTGAAAAAGGCTTATTTAACTTACAGAAAATTGACTTTGAAGTCCCAGTTCAGTTGAAGCCCGGAATGAGCCTGGGTGAAGCCCGTTATCAGCCCGGCATTAGCCTAAATCAGGCCTTCAGGCCCGGTCCAAGCCCGCGGGCCTGGGCCGGGATTTTGCCCCGGGCCCCCGGGCCTAGAAAGTCCCACCTCTAGTCCACAGTTATTTGCCATCTTCGGCATTTTATGGGTGTAAGGCGCCCACCCGAGGCCTATCTCGAGCCCCGGCGACGAGGTTGAAGGGATCCTGGGGGTTGAGGTCTTCCTCGGGCGGGTCAGTCCCGAGGGCTCCAACACGCCCCCTTTGGCCCAGATATCTCGATCTAACCGGGGGTAAGCCGTCCGTAGGCTGCCGCGGGCGGCCTAGCTACGCGGCAGTGTCTACGGGCACTGTCGCTCGGTCCAGCTGGGCAGCGGGATTATGTTTCGGGCGTGCGGCGCGGCGATAGACTGACGGTGAGGCACGTACTGGTGGAGTGCCGTGACTTTGAGCTGTAGAGGAGGCGGTATTTGTCCGGCTCACCGTCGCTAGAGTCGCTTCTGGGGGAATCCCCCTCTGTTAATTGTTCAGATATAGAAATGTATCTTAGAGCAGTAAATTTTAAGGTGATATACTCTCCTACGTAGCTGGGTGTCTGTGCAGTTTTTATAAAGTATATTCATTGATGTAGTTGTTCAATTCAAGTGACCAAGGGGAGTTTTTTCTCCCTTTTATCTACTGAATAGCGAGACGTCGGTGGATGGATCACATGCTTAACATGTTTTAGAAGAACTACGTCGTTTTTTCGCCTGCTGGAGCCTCTCGGAGTGTTTGTTCGCGATGTTATGGGCGCCGTGTGACCTTGGCTGTCGGCGCGCCCGAAAACCCCAAAGATGATGATGATGATGATGATGATGATGATGAGAAGCTTCTTTGCGACCTTCACTCTATGACCCTGGTCTGTCTTTAGCTTATTCCCGTCATTTTCGCCCTTATTAACGGTATTTCCCAATAGGTCCCCAGCATGGCCAATATTTGACGTTTATGACATCGTATGTCTTTGAAGATTTTGACCTAGGTCTATGAAAATTAGTCATAATGTAGATCACCATAGCCCCCACCCACCCTCCAAACAGAGTTTTTCTGCGTCTCTTAGTTTCCGAGATCTTAGAGGGGGGCCTACCAGGCCCCCCTACAGTGCGCGTTAGTGCCAGATTCCTCTCCAGTGCGAGTGTTAGGTGAATCAACTTAAGTATACTTCTCTCATTGCAATTGATTTAGAATGATCTGCTGAAATTTTGGAATGAATCCGTTCGGCCGTTTCAGCGCTGTAGCAAAATGAACATGAACAAAAACCTCGGTGGCCATCCGTGAGGCCGTTTCCGACCACTGTGCATGGGAGAGATATTTACCTTCAAGGCCCCCCGGGTTGCCACCTGTCAGTAGCTGGGGCCGGGGGCTGGTACAGTGCCTACGGGGGGCAGGTGCGCCCGTCTCAGAGGGGCGAGAGATACACAACCCCCTCTGCTACCTTAATCAAAGCTCACAAACAAGGATCGAGGCATGAGGAATCCCCCACCAGCAATGTAGGTGGCGACACAGAGGTGCTGCAGCCTACCACCACTGAGACCACAACAGCTAATGCCCAAACGAGCAATACTGCAGCAATGCCACCGCCCCCTCCGCCTCCCGCACGCTCTCCTCCACCAGCAATCCTAGCGACCAAGCCACAGCAAATTCGTGCAGTGCCTCCGTCCCCAACCCCTGGTCCACCTCCCACGGTACCTCCTGGCTTCCCAGCCGCACTACCGCCACCTAGCCCGCAGCAGGAGGCGGTTTTTCGGAGCTACCTGAAGGTAGAACCTAGAACTCACCACACCGTAGCGTCAGAACAAATTCGGCAGCGCGGTCGGCCTTATTCCTTTTCTTCAGACCGAACACAGATACCGGTCCCACTCCCGGGAACCAGGTAGCAGCAGGCGTCCACTTTCAAGGGACCGAGCACATCCAGTATGGGAGCAAAAAACAAACCAACAGTACAAGGGAATGCTCTCGGGAGGAGTACCCTTCCAGGGACCTAGTGGAGCATAATGAAGAGTCATTTTCTTATATCCAGTCTAGTTCTAACATTTCTCTTAGCTTTCAATAGTATGACCCACATCTTACAGTGGAATATGCGGGGTTTTAGAGCAAACCACCCGGAACTACAGACGCTGGTTGCCTCAAAATCTCCGGCAGTCATATGTCTTCAAGAAACCAAACTGAAACAAGACCACTCATGTCAACTGCACAATTATAAAACATATCGTTACGATGTACCCTTAACAACAATAGCTCATGGCAGGGGAAAATAATACTTGGGTGGGGCACGAATTCTAACGCAGTGGGCTTTGAGACAATTATGAATTTTCCGCCGTGCGCCATACCAGAAGATTTACGCAGCGTAAGAAACTTGTGGAGTTTTTACGCACTATGGTAAATATGAAGAACGTTCACTCTGCCTATACATGTTCTATTTCTTATAAAAAATTCTGTCACTTTCCAAGGAACCATTCCTGAATCACATAAAATTTTCATAAATCCTTAACACTGTTGGAACCTGCCCACGATTTCAATGTAGTGTAGTGGAACCTGCCCACGATCCCCATCTTACTTTACGGATTTTTGCACGCTTTATACCTAGAAGTCTGGGGAAACGTAGAGGATTTCAACTGGTTCAACCTGAATGTTTGGATGGCGGTGCCGCCACTCTGCTCTGTCCGTATATTTACCTCATGTATTCTGGGGCGGAAAACTTACGCATTTGACCAGATATTCCAAAATTTACGCCGTGGTTTCTCGGCGCAAATCAGCTGTTATTTCCCCCTGGCGCATGGCGGTGTTGCCATACTTGTACACCAGAGCGTACCATCACATTCTTTCCTTCTCACAACTAGCCTCCAAGCTGTGGCAGCAACTGTCGATCTCGGAAATATGAAAATAACCTGCGCTTCCATTTGCATTCCCGACGAGGACCTCCCGGGGATGCACTGCACGATCTGATCCGCCAGCTGCCATGAAACTTCGTTTTATTAGGTGACTTCAACGCTCACAGCACAGTTTGTGGTTGCACACGCTCAGACCCGACGAGGCAGGCGTCTGGAAGATCTTATATTGCGTAACGACATATGCAACCTAAATACTGCACTCCCTACACACATTGCATTACCATCAGGAAATACGTCTGCAATTGATCTTTCTTCGTGCTCTCCGACCCTGGCTGATCGTTTTAGATGGAGAACTTATTCACACCCGTGTGGTAGCGACCACTACCCTATCTGGATGTGGACTGACGCACCCCACCCAGGAAGGAGAATTCCGCACTGGAATATCCGGAAAGCCGACTGGGAAAGCTTCACAGCCGATTGCTATTTCGAATTTGAGCTAGAGGAGGGCATCAATGCAACGGAGCTTGAGGAAAAAATATGTCATCATGTAATGTCATCCGCGAACTCCTACATTCCAAAGACCTCTGTCCTTCCCCGGCGCATCCCAGTCCCGTGGTGGACTGAGGATTGTAAGCGCTCTATCCTTAAAAGAAGGCGCTGTTTTCGTATTTTCAGTAGAAGACCGACCCTCGACAATTTGATTTTGTACCGAAAAGCAAGAGCAGAGGCTAAGCGTACTGTAAAGGAAGCCAAGCGAAAGTCGTGGAAAGCATACCTAAGTACCATAAACCGTTTAACACCCCTCAGCACAATATGGCGATGCATCAATAGGTTATCGGGCCGCAGTGCAGCAATGCCACTCTCCAGGGGCGTAGAAACGGTTTGAAAAGTGGGGGGCCAACCTTAGAGGGGGCCCACCTCAAGGGGGCCCCAGTCCACGGGGGCCCATAATTATAAAAAATTAGTTAGCTCGTTTGGTGTCAATAAGGCACGCATGCACACTAGGATGCCAACAGATGGAAAATTGATAAATTAAATTTTGCCCTATGATTTTGATTTGAACCTATTATGATCTAATAAATCATAGTAAAACGCAAAAAACATTTTTGGGTTTTTTTACGTAGACCCTTTTCAAATACGAAATACATTTTTAAGCTCTTTTGGAGGATTTCAATCATTTTTACAACGAGCGCGTTTCTTATATTTACAGATGTTTAGGCCCTTTCATCACATTTACAAAATTAAAAACTGTTTAGAAAACTACAGACAATGCTTTGATACCAACTAGCCTCACTTTGCTATGTCTAATCAATATGTATTTGCTTATTTAATGACAAAAAAATGAGAACATTTATTTAGGTTATTACGGATCCCTTCTTTCCATCATTAGAGATTGATTTAGGTAAAGGCTGATCACAATAAATACGCCTAGCTATATTTCGATGCCTAAAATGCAGAGCACCAGCATGACTGCAAGTGCAATGTAGGTACTTGATGGCCAGCTTTGTGATGCTGTGGAGGTGTGGGCGTGGTGATATAGTGGTTAGCAACCTTGCTTTCCACGCGAACAATCCGGGTTTAAGGCACGGCAGATTCCTTGTGCAAGGAGCAATTTGACTCCCAAGAAACCCCTCCCGACAGGGAAAGAGTTGGCGACGCCATATAACCCTGGCATCGATGGACGTCGCGCCTTTCGATGGCTCAGGGACGACTGTTACTCGGCATCTGATGCGGGGTCCGTGTCCGATTCATGCTTTGTGTTGGGATTGATATGAGATGGAGTTTGATTGGGACCAGTTCTCGGGACTCATTTGGAAACACTCGGGTAGTAGGCGCCTTGGTTTTTTTCACGAAGCGCTCCTCCTCCAGGGGCTTGCAGACAGCGTACTTGCTGATATTTGCATATTCGTTGCGGGGGCCCACCTCAAAAGGGGGGCAGTATCCCGCTGACCCCCGGTTCCTATGCCTATGCCGCCCAGGGGCGGCCAAATTATCTCGGAGGGCCCCAAGGTCCAGACGATGGCTCAGGAACCTAGATCAGTCAGCTCAAGGGCCCAGACCAGTGCATTAGCCTCGGGACCAGCTTATCAAGGGACCCTACATAAGCACAGGACCCCTAGAAGCTCATCACAGTGGAGCCCCAGATTCGCACAGGGTGCCAGATTAGCTTAGGGACCCGGTTCAGCTCGGGGGTCCCCAGGTCGACTTATGTAGGGTCTCAAAACAGCTCAAGGGGCTTGTTCAAGCTCACGGATCCCAGCTTAGCTCAATGACGCTAGAACAGTTCAGGGGCCCCAGACCAGCTCAGGGCTCTTGTTCAGCACAGGCCAGCTCAGCTCAGGGGCCCAGATCGGCTGATATAGGGTCCCCTCCATACCAGCTCAGGGGGCTCCATTCAAGCTCACGGCCTCCAGCTTAGCCCAGGGACCTTAGAAGAGTTCAGGGCCCCCATACCAGATCAGGGGCCCCAGTTAAGCACAGGGGTACCCAGATTAGCTCAGGGCCCCAGCTGGGCTTAGGGGGTCCCAGGGTGGCTGATATAGAGTCTCAGAACACAGTGGCTTAGCCAGGATTCGGCCAAGGAGGGGTCCGACTACCGTCGGGGGCCCTAGGCCGGGGATCCTCTTAGTAACCGGGGCCCATCTCCTATATCTTTTGTATAGTATTTTAACATTCACACGAAGAAAATTTTGTTGTCCCTTTTAAGCATTTATTCTTATTTTGTTTATAGCTTGATTTTTTCGACCCGACCAAGTGTGGGTAAACTAAGGCCACCAAATATTAAGGGTGGCCCATACCTTATATGGTAGTGTGGCTATAATAACAGCTTTGTGCCATATTTCGGGAAGTTCAATGTTGATGCGCGCATGATGTTACACCCGAGTCTACCTCAATTCACTCTGGTAATCAGACATGAAGTTATTGAAGGTCAGTCATTTTGAGTACGTAGAAATTATCTTCTACGGGAAATGATTAGCAATTATTTCCCGGTGTCGAATCCATGAACTCTTTAATCAGGAAATTTCAAAAGAAACGGAAAAAACGAAAAAATACAAAGGACATGATAGTGTGTCCCGAACGTTACATAACCTCTATTCCGTCGACAGATCTTGTTGAGATCCAGTTACTTTCTTACCCTTGCTATCTTGTAAACGAGCAAATTACCAAGACAAAAGGCGCCTGAGATATCTATCGCCTTGGATCACTCTGTCATTGTTATTTTCAACCTTTCATGCCTATTTTTCTTTTGAGGATTATGCTCATCGATTTCTTTATTACCCTTGTTTGTCTGGTTTCCTACGAAAATATTTGAAAGTTGTTTATTTCAGAATATTTAGGAATGTAGTTATTGGTGTTAAGCTAATAGCTTAAAAATTGACTGAAGTGCCAAATTCCCTGTTCGATTTGCTCTTATGGTAAAATTAGATTAATTTTTGCCTTTTCTTCGATAATGGTGCCTGATGGACATGTTTCAATTTGTCTTTTTTAGTACGCAATTGGGGTAGATACATTTTTTCCGAGGCATATGATTTTGAAAATTTTTATTCGAGCTCTGGGGCCACCTAAGACCAACACTTGGCGGCACTCACAAAGCTAATTTTCGGCCGCTCTCCTGATTAGATCTCAGGGGGTCTCTGAGACCGATTCACGGCGCCTCTTGATCAAAACTGGGGGCCCATGAGAATCTCTCGGGGCTCCTGAGATTAGTTATCGGCCGCACCTCTGAGACTAATTATTGCCCCCCCCAGATTTACTCTGGAGGGGGGGCTGAGACGGACTATCGTGGCCATCCAGATTAGCTCTTGGGGTCCCCTGAGGCAGTCTTTGGGGTGGGGAGGGGGTCTGGGAATGACTTCCAACAACCCTCTGAGACTTACTCTAGGGCGCCCCTGAGACAAACACCCGGGGGGGGGTGGAATCACCTCTGAGACTGAGTCTTTGGCGTTCCTGAGACTGACTCTCGGAGGCCCCCCTGAAATAGACTTTTGCGAGGCCCTGAGAACCATTCTCTGGGGCCCCTGAGACTAGCTCGGCCCCCCTCCCCTGAGACAGACTCCCGGGGCCCCTGATACCGACTTTTGGAGCCCCTGAGACCAACCCTCTGGGGCCCCCGAAATCTGCTTTCGGGGGCCTTGAGACTCACTCTCAGGGCGGGGGCCTTGAGGCCGACTCGGGACGCCCTGAGAACGAATCTTCAGAGGCCCCTGAGACTGACTCTGGGGGCCCCGTGATCAAAGAATCCTTTGCAGTGGTTCAGATTGGCACAAGGGGGTCTGCGGACGCCTAGGGCCCCCTTGGCTACACCACTGCATCCACACTTTCGGGGGCCCTCCGAAATCACCATTTGGAGGCCCCTAAAATAATTTCTCCCCCAGACCAATACTCCGGAGCCCCTTGATACTGATGCCCGGGGGCTTCTAAGACCCAGCTCGGGGTCCCACTTGGATCAGGCTCAGGGGCACCCTTAGACCCATGCTCGCGCTTTTCTCAGGAGTACCTTGACACCGCTGTTCCGGGGCCCTCCAGATCAATATTTCGAGTCCCCCCCGAGACGAATGCTCGGTACTCTGGAGTCCCTCAATACCGATACTCGGGGGTCCTGAACCCAGGCTTGGGGGCCCCTGAGACCAAACTCTGCGTCCATGAGGTCAATGCTCGTGCCTTACTCATGAGTCCCTCGATATCAATAGTCGGGTGCACCCCGAGGGGGGCCCTGAACCCCTGAGACCAAGCTCGCGGGCCCCTGAGACCAAGCTTGAGGGGACCCTGAGACCAAGCTCGGATGCTCCCTGGGACCAAGCTCGAGGGCCCCCTGACACCAAGCTCGGGGGTTCCCTGAGACCAAGCTCGAGACCCCGTGAGACCAAGATCGAAAGGCCCATGAGACCAAACATCGAAAGGTCCATGAGACCAAGCTTGCCCCCCCTCCTGAGATCAAGCTCGGTTGTCTCCTGAGACCAAGTTCGGGGGCCCCTGAGACCAAGCTCAGGGGCCCCGAGATCAATGTTCGGTATCCCAGAGCCCTCAATACCGATGATCGGGGGCCCCCTGAGACCAAGCTCGGAAGGTCCGTGACACTAAGCTCGGGGGTCCCCTGAGACCACGCTCGGGGGAGGGGGGCTGAGACCAAGCTCTGGGGCACCCTGAGACCAAAATCGAAAGGCCCGTGAGACCAAGATCGAAAGGTCCGTGGGTCCGAGCTCAGGGGCCCCCGAGATCAATGTTCGGTACTCTGGAGCCCTCGATACCGATGATCAGGGGCCCCTGAGACCAAGTTCGGGGTCCCCTGAGACCAATCTCGGGCGTTCCCGGAGACCAAGCTCGGAGGGCCCCTGACACCAAGCTTGGGGCCCCTGAGACAAAGCTCGAGGGGCGCTGAGATCAAGCTCGGGAGCCCCCTGAGACCAAGATCAGGGGCCCCTCGACACCAATGCTGATGTTTTCCAGTGCATACGGTCAGCCTTATGCATCAGATACCCTCGGAGGTCCCCCCTGAGACCAAGCTCGAGGGCCCCCTGACACTAAGCTCGGGGAGAGAGGGGTCTGAGACCAAGCTTGAGGGCACCCCTGAGACCAAGCTCGGGGGTCCCCTGAGACCAAGCTCGGGGGCCCTGAGACCAAGCTCGGGCCTCTAAGACCAAGCTCGAGGCCCCTGAAACCAAGCGCGGGTCCCTGAGACCAAAATTGACAGGCCCGTGAGACCAAGATCGAAAGGCCCGTGAGACCGAGCTCAGGGGAGGGGCCCTGAGACCAAGCTCGGGACCCCATGAGACTGAACCTAAGGGTCCCCCAAGATCAATATTCGGTATTCTGGAGCCCTCGATACCGATTATCGGGGGCCTCCTGAGACCAAGCTCGGGAGGGCCCCCGAGACCAAGCTCAGGGGCCCCGAGATCAATGGTCGTGTTTTTAGCGCATAAGGTCAGCCCAAGGGGGTCCGCAGACCCCAGGGACCCCCTCCCCTGGCTACGCCACTGTCAGAACATTTCAAGGGGCCCATTCAAGCTCAGTGGTCAGTGGCTGTAAAGCCTATATAGGGGTCCCAGACCATCTCAGGAGCTCTCAGTTCCACACAGAGGTCAATTTTAGCTCTGATGACCAGATAAGCTTAAGGGCCCGGATCATCCAGGGGCCCCTTGGCGGCATATATGGGGTTTCAGAACAGTTCAGGGTTTCAATTAAAGCTTATAACCCAATTTCAGGGCAGGGGCCCTATTACTGTGCAGGGGCCTCAGATAAGTTTAGGGTCTTCTGTGCATCACAGGGGATCCAGATTAGCACAAGGGACAATATTAACTTTACGGTCCCAGCTCAGCTCAGGGCCCCCAGGTCGGTGGATATAGGGCCTGGCCAGCTCACGGGGCCCTGTTCAAGGTCACGGCTCCTAGCTCAGTTTAGGCATCCTAGAACAGTTCATGCTGCCCAAACCACCTCAGGGGCGCTCAGTTCAGCTCAAGGGGCCCAGATTAGCTCGTATGGCATCAGAGACCAGTTCAGGGGCCCCAGAAGCTCAGGGGACCTTAAAATCGACTCATAGGACCTCAACTTAGTTTAGGGGTACATGTAACTTTAACGGAGTTCCGGGGCAAGCTATCGAGCCAGCCAGTCAGTTTCTTGCTTGATATTACAGTTCTTGATATTCTTGTCTCCGTTGCGGGGGCCATCACTGAAAAGTGGGGGGCCAGTGGCCCCCCTGGCCCCCCCGGTTCCTACGCCTATGCCACTCCCTGTACTACTAGTAGGTAATTCTACTATAACTTCCCCCATTGATGTTGCAAACACAATAGCGAGAACTTGGGCAGACCGGTGGCAATTGGGTACGAACGATATACGATTTATAGACATAAGATAAAGAGCGAGCTGACTCCTGTGAACTTCGATTCTGCTGATGTCTATTCTTATTACGACCTTTTTACACTTGACGAGCTGAAACATGCTGTGACCCAAAGCAAAAACACATCACCTGGGCCTGACCTCATTCACAATGTCATGTTGAAAAATCTGAGCATGCACTGTCTGACATCATTGTTAAATACATACAACTACATCTGGACATCACATGATTTTCCGGAGGGGTGAAGGGAAGCTGTGGTGGTCCCGATTTTGAAGCCAGGGAAGGATGGTCACGATCCTCTTCACTTCCGGCCTATTGCTCTCACACAGGAGCGTTGGAACTATATTCAAAGTTGGGAGGGGGGGCAGCGGGAATTTTCAAGTCATTTCTTTCCAGTCAACGCCATAGGGTTAATGGTTAAGAATCATGAAAGTTGGGGGGCAGCTTCCCCCCTGCCCCCCCCGTTCCTACGTCCCTGCTCTCACATCATGCTTATGTAAACTGTTTGAACGGATGGTGAACAAGCGGCTCGTTTGGTTTCTGGAGAGCACAGATTTCTTTTCTGAGTATCAGTGTGGTTTTAGAGCTGGACGCCCCCTCAGGGGACCGATCTTCACTTGCCGGATTCGTCCGGCAAGTAAAGATTGGAGCAACGGGGTGTGACGCGCCCGGGGCCCCAGGCAGCCTTGGGAGGCACTTGTCGTATCGCCGCGGATACATCTTTTCTAGCCCTCCGACGGCCGCTGCCTCTTCCGACTTCGGTCGGTAAGAGTCGGCGTCTGTTGTCGGTGGCTCTGGTGATGAGGTCAGCGGCGATGCTGATGTTTGCCTTACGGGCCCTTTGTTACCTGGTCGGTAACCGTATTGGATCGGGTCAGATCTGTCCTGCACCTCCCAGTATGTAGCTCCTGTTTGTTTTTGTTTTCTTATTTAGTTGATTATTTTTAGTTCCTGTCCTCTTTTTACGCTTCAGTTATTGGTCCCACAGTTATTTGCCTTCTTCGGCATTTTATGGGTGTAAGGCGCCCACTCGAGGCGTATCTCGAGCCCCGGCGACGAAGTTGACGGAATCTTGGGAGGTTGAGGTCCCCCTCGGGCGGGTCAGTCCCGAGGGCTCCAACACGCCCCCTTTGGCCCAGATATCTCGATCCAACCGGGGGTAAGTCGTCCGTAGGCTGCCGCGGGCGGCCTAGCTACGCGGCAGTGTCTACGGGCACTGTCGCTCGGTCCAGCTGGGCAGGGGGGATTGTTTCGGGCGTGCGGCGCGGCGCACTTCGCGGTGGGGACTGTGATAGTTCTTGCCGGGCGCGACGCGGGCCGGGGTTTCGGAAACCGTCGTTTTTCGAGACCCCGGCCTTTTGGCGCGCCTGGTTGACCGCAGTCTCCGCTGCGTGAGGGCTGCCGCGTTTTGCTTCGTCCCGAATCATGGCCCTGCCGGCCCACTGGGCTGATGGCGTCAAGGGGGTGGGTGCTTTCTGATCGGAGGGGTTGCGTGAGTATCTCTCGCCCCTCTGAGACGGGCGCACCTGCCCCCGTAGGCACTGTACCAGCCCCCGGGCCCAGCTATTGACAGCTGGTAACCCGGGGGGCCGAAGGTAGATTAACCTTCAATGGCTTCTCAGGTCTCTCCTTCTACCGCACAGATCTCATGGACCCCGACCCCTGCTACGAACCAGACTACCCCGAGCTCACCCTCTGGCACCACTGCTGTGATGGACTGTGTCGATTCCTGCTTCGCACCCCGCGTCTTAACGATCCGAACGGAGGACCCCAGTGTTAAGCTTAATACCTTCCAGCTACACGGGGCGCTTAATGCTTTTGGTGATCCACGGGATGTGTCATGCCGCCCGAACGGAAACATAGATGTCGAGCTCAAAACGGACACAGACACAGCAAAGTTGCTACATGCCAAGTCCCTCACGATCAAAAGTGGCAACGCTTCAAGGTGCATCCCGATAACAGTGGTCCCGCATGCCACGAGGAGTAGCTGCAGAGGTGCTATTTCCTGTCCCGAGTTGGAAGATGTATCGGAGGAGGAGATCCTTGCCGAGATGAGAACCCAGGGCGTAATAGGCGCTAAAAAAATGCAAAGGCGAGAGGAGGGAAAGCTTACTAGCTCAGGAACGATCGCTCTATCCTTTGCTGGACGCGCTCTACCCGAAAAGGTGCGCGTTGGCGGGCGCTCCATCCGCGTCCGACCTTTCGTCCCCAATCCGATACGATGTTTCAAGTGCCAGTCGTTCGGGCACTTTGCGAACACTTGCAGGGCCAAAGAGCGCTGTGCTCGGTGTTCGGGTCACGACCACAGCTCCAAAACTTGCAAGGCGAAAGACCTGAAATGTCCCAACTTCGGTGAGGCTCAGGAAGCCTGGAGCAAAGCGTGGTCAAAACTGACACATGCGAAGGAGGCGTTAAAGAAAAGAACCCAGCGAGCAGGAACAAGGATCCCTATCACTCCAGCAGCACTAGCGAGAACAAGGGCACCAGCAGCAGCTGGCTCACCCTCATACCGAGATGCAGTGCTCGGAAGCAACACACCCATGGCCAACATCACACAAAACACTACAGTGAATGACTTGATCCGCTTAACTATGCAGAACCTCGTAGAAATCCTTCTGCGTTTCATCCCACACACTAGCCTGTACATCACCACGCTGGGAAGAAACACAGCTGAACAGTCCACCCAATGCGACCTTATCGGACCACTGGCACATGGTACCCCACAAAATGAAACGCCTGATCAAGTGGACAACAATGAGCTGACCGACCTCGAGGTCTCAACACCAGCTGTTGACGAGCCTGAAAAGGCTACACCTAGCACAAAACGCCCTAGGGTTGACGCCTCCCTACCAAACGCACCTCAAAATCACTCCGAGCCCCCACTAGGTAAAAGGCCAAGAGCCTATGACATAGAAAGGCTAGCAGCCGAGATAGCTGTTGCAGACGCATCAGGCCCGGACCTGGGACAGACATCGCCCCCAACACCCGCGTCAGGCCGATCTGAAGCTCCAGCTGCATCACCGCAGCCGACGGAGAGCGCTGAATCCACACCCAGGGTCGGACACATGGAGGCAACAGAGGATTCTGCTTTGATGCCTCCTCCGTCCGGAGGTTCTACAAAACAAAGAGCTCACACAGAAAAGAAAATAGAAACAACAGGCAACAAAACAAATAACAAACAAGAAACAACGTATACAACTCAAAGTAAAAAACGCAAGCTCGCGTCCCCGACAAGCAACAAAACAAAACAAGACACTACAGAAACAATAGAAAAACGACCGGGACACCCATTCCGATCCAGTAAAGGTGTCACACTAGAAATTCCTCGGGCAACAATGAAAACAACCCACCAACCAATCAAGCAAAACCTCAATGAGCGTGCACGATCCATGGAGAACTTAGCGCCTGCGCAAGCAGACCTGAGAAATGCTGCGGACCTTAGACAGCGGATACGTAGGCCCACCCCTTTAGACGACGGGAGGCCTGCATATGCAGGCGATGCATATATGGTGGAGAGGCCGATCTTCACGAGGCGCTCACCTCCAAGAGATGGCAATGTTCCTCCCCGGGAGGCACCAAACTGGAACTCCCTCGTTGCCTGGAGAGAACCTGAGATGTATGACGGGAGAAATTGGGAGACATGATGAACCCCCGGGCTTTAAAGCAAGACAGCTTTTACACACCCTACTAGTACTCTATTCAATGACTCACGTTTTACAATGGAACATGCGTGGCTTCAGGGCCAACATAACGGACCTCCAGGCGCTAATAGCCTCAAAGAGTCCAGCAGTCATAGCTATCCAAGAAACCAAACTAAAACAAGAACAAGCTTGCAATCTACCTCACTACAAAACACCGATATGATTTTCTCACTGTCACAATAGCACATGGTGGAGTAGCTCTATTTGTTCACTACAGCGTTCCCTCATCGCCATTTCACATCCATACAAATCTACAAGCAGTAGCTGCAACAATAGACCTGGGACATATAAAAACAATCTTTACTTGCTGGACGAATCCGGCAAGTGAAGATCGGTCCCCTGATGGGGCATATTCATACTAGCGTTACTTTTGAACTATTCTTTCGTGCGCACTTGAAGTGTCTAGTGTGAAAGGTGTTTCTGCTTTTTCCGAGATGATTAAAACATATATCAACATGACTTCTTATTACCTTTCGTTGATGACTTACAGTTCAGCGAAATTTACCTCAAACATATTTTTAGATGTATTAGGGTGATTTGTAAGCGTGACCGAATTTGGAGATAAAAATTGGACGGATGCTCATATTGAACCAACTGCTGCGAAAAACTGCCGATGGGACCATCATTTAAAAGCAAGGCAAGCCGTGTAAACCCAATGAATACTCTGTGAACTGCATTGTAACTCATGAGCTCCTGCATGTACCAGTCGGTGTTGGGCTTACTACCAGGAGCCGGTTGGCTGACTGTGACCGCTTCCTGATGCAGCGGTGAGCCGGAGAACGCCTACGACGAGCCGCCGCCGTTCGCCAAGCGTGCCCGCTACGGCCCCGACCAGGGGCAGGGTCCTTCCGGGGAGTTCGAGCCCCGCCCGGGCGCGCCGCCCGACCTGCCGAGACTGACCCGCACGGTGGGACCGGGCCCGGTCGTGCCGCCGCCGCCCGAGAGTGAGTACTGCACAGGCAGGTGGTCGCCTGAGGCCTGCCTTACCTCGGCTGAGACGCTTGTGCCGCACCAACATCACATTTGTCTGTAATGCTGCCTCGGAAACTGAAGTGCCATGAGACAATAACTTATACAGCATGTGTTGGCATTGTTTGTTTGCCGAGTGAGCAATGTCTTTGTGGAGGTTGAGCTTAAGTTGAAGGTCGCTGTTTGTGCTTTTATTTCCACTATCGCTGGCAACAGAGGCATAAACAGCCTACTCATACATTGCGTTTTCGAATTGTCATCTTTTCTTGTTAAAACTTTTCCGCTGTTTCAATTTCGAACTGGAAAAGAATCACCGGTGGGCAAGTGGCTTATTGGTCCGAATTTCAGGCTAGACTTCGTTTGTAAACATGGGTTCAACTCCCCAGTGGGAAGCCACCTTCTGTGTTCTTTTGAATTCAGTATATTCCCCGGAAAGGAAGGCGCGTAAAGGTATTGTGATGTTATGATGGACGCGGGCGTCAGGCACTCGGCTAAAGCTCTTTGTCAGGGATTCTTAGAACCGGGTAGGGTGGTGATTTTGACTCAGTTTTAAATGTGCCTATTATTGCCACTTTGGCCCGTAAATGATTGCAGCGCAAGAATTGACCCAGGCCTGATGGGCTGAGGCCGGCCGTCTGGAGAGCGCGGCTGGCCAGTAATGGCGAACTTGCTCCGTGACAGATAAAGGCAGGGGGCCCAAATTTTATCTAGTGGGACCAGGTAAACAATCTACTAACAAAAGTGACGTAGTCTGGGCGACAGAATAATGCTGTTCCAAGCGTTATGAGCAATAAAAACAAAACTCGCGTGCTTAAATCATCAGCGCTACCTGCTTTGTATATACCTGCTGAATGAAACATACGAACTCCGGCCCGCCGGTTACTGATGGGGGGGCGGAATTTTGCCGAGGGGTGCCTGGTTCCTGTTTTCCATCCAATAACTTCTCGATTTCAGCTAAATTGGGAAGCTTCAATCCAATTGAATTCAGTTTAGGTACTTGTCTTTCCTGCAATTTATTTAAAGTGTTATTACAACGACTCAATAACTCATTGAAATTTTTGGAAACATAAGCTGTGCATTCACGTGTTTTCCCTATCAGCTAACAGGTAACTGCTAAGATTCATTTTTGCCTCCTCACGCACATGTGTTTCTGTGGTTTTATTATACATACTTACACAGAAAATTTTAGAAATTTGCAAGTTTACTCTGCAAATTTCACCGAGCAGATGACTATATCACAGGTTTTTACTCTTGCAAATACACACTCATGAATTTTGCACGCTTATTTATTTCGGCGCACACATTTAAACGCGTCTCGCCGTCTGACATCTCCGTCAGCTCGGAGAGTCGGAAGGACGCCTTCAGTATCTGTAAACCTAGCAGGCACTATGATGCAAACTGCTTGCGCTTGCGCTGCCCCCTTTTCGCTGCTGCTGCCTGCTGATTTCGCTGGCTAATGTGTCGCAGGCGTATAAATGTTCTCGTTTGTACAACATGTCGAATAATCCGCCTGTCTTTCGAGGGGTGTTTCAGGGCCAAGACACTGGATAGCCTTTTTTGCCAATCCTCCATACATCGGAACCCAACAGATCACAACATTTAAAAATACTTTTTTAACCTAACTAAGATTTTTTTTTAACCACAAGACTGATTAACAAGTTTTGTATATCATTGAACTCGTCTTGAATTATAGTTTATTTTGAAAAAGAAAATGTTAAAATTGGAAAATTTTGGACTTTTAATTTGTTTGACCTTTTCCTTTTTGACCTAGCTTGACCTTTTCCCAGTTGAAATTGCCCTTTTAGACACCTCAAAAATGTTTCTTCATAAAATATCTTTTGATAGCAAAAATAAAAAAATGCGTTCTTGCTATAAGTTCCGAATATTTAGCACCTAAGGTAGGTATGTACACGGTTTTTGACCATTGCGGTAGTATAGCCTTATGTTTAACGCCGCAAATATAGCGATTGCTTTTGTAATCGGTCGCTGGAAATCATACTCCATTGTCTTTACGAAATTTTAATCGTACAAGTATCCGAATTTATGACAATTAACACGCGCCCACCCGAGGGGGTGGGCAACCGGCCTCCTCAGGTTTCCACAGGTAGTAAAAAAAACACCTTCGCGCAGCGCCACCGTACTTCATGTACCTCTAACTCGAAATTTTTGCAGCTTCTGGCAAAATTTTAGGTCTGGGTCATACCAGGTCAGACTGCCAACCCAGGTCAAGAGACCTAACCTCAAACTTTGGGTGGTGCATAAATCATATCAAATTTAGCCTATCGTGGTTAGAATCGCATTACATAGTAAGATCGCCTAGCAAGATAATTTTTCGTAGCAGGATTTCTATATCGATAACCGGGAGCAGGGCAAAGGTCATGATCTTTCCATTAGAAATGCATGGGGCGATTGGTAAATTTTGATAACTTGCGAGAATTGAGAATTGTCGAGAATTGCGATGGAGGTTGTATTTTTACATTGTCGTGTCTGACTTGCCACTGCAGTTTGATTAATATTCTTTTTACCATACAGACCTAAACCTGGCCCTAGGTCAAAGCAGGTTAATTTTGACATTTGACTAGGCAATATTATAAGATATATAATCCGTTTGGGCTCAACAAGAGTGTTCCAATGGTGCTGAACTTTTCTTTCTACTGCTCTTCTCTGTCACCTATTATGCCACAAAATTTAGGTTTCCACTTAGTTCCCGTAAGAAATACTGTGACCTTGAGCAACCTCAAAGGCGACACGACCAAACGATTGTATGTAACATATTCGGTAATGATTAAAACTGGCTATTTAGCGGCATCACTCCCAGTGCACTGTGTCATTATTTATCTGGGATTCTCGGATCCGTGTCAGCTATGAAATGATCACCTTGTAAAAATATCATGAGGCAACCTGTTCAAGCGTCCAAGTCGAATGCGTTACAATTTCAGGACATTTTGTCGAATATATGAGCAGATTCAAATTACTTTTTGGGAATGAAAGCCTTTCAGACACGTTTGTTTACATTGCATGAATCCTCTCAAACATATGCTGTGCTGCACTGGATCAGCTTGCATCGATACTATTTTCCATCTCCGGGAACGATGTAATTGTGTGAGTTAGTGGTGCTCATAGGATAAGTTATACTTGTTTCAATTATTGATAAAGTCGCGACATCTTTGTAAAATTTCGTTTAAGGCTGAAAGGTTCATTATTAATAAGTTCATTTGCCCTCGTCTCCCTCGAAACAAGGAATCCCTTTTTATCACTTTTAATGGCTGCAGTTTTTCTGTTTATAAATATCGCCCAAGTTGTTGCCAGTTCAGTTTTTTTATACATTTTGTACAAGTTGTTCTCAGTTCGATTGTTGGAGTCGGGGTCTCACTAAAGTCATCAATGGACTTGTTACGGAGACCCCGACCCCACCATCCGAACGAGCAACTCCCACAATGAAGGGTTGATTTTAGAAGCCAACGTTTAACGTCCCACACAGCACAGGGACGGCCGCCCCGCTCAGGTCACCCTCTCACCAGTCAGTTGCCAGCCGACCTGTACGTCGGGTAAGCTATTGAGCGCCGGAGCGTATCAGCGGAACCGATCCCAAGCCTGGACATGCACTGCCACTGCATGCTTCTGAGCCGCGGGCCGGAGCCCAACGCTCTACCAACTGAGCTACCGGGGCGGCAAGGAGGCAGTTTTAGGAGTAGGTGTCTCACTAGAGTCATCAAGGGACTTTTTACGGAGACCCTGACCCCACCACCCAAACGAGCAACTCCCACGATAAAGTGTTAATCAAGGAAACAACGTTGAAAGTCCCACAAGGCATAACGACGACCGTCTACCTCAGGTCACCCCCTCACCACTGAGTTGCCTGCTGGCCTTCAGCATTTACGGTACCTACCACCTCCCAGTTGACCTAAATTATTTTTCCAGAAGTCGCAAAATGTTGTGTTAGAGGTAGATGGAGTACGGTGGCGCTGCGCGAAGGTATTTTTTTACTACCTGTAGAGACCTGAGGAGGCCGGTTGCCCACCCCCTCGGGTGGGCGCGTGTTAATTGTCATAAATTCGGATACTTGTACGATTAAAATTTCGTAAAGACAATGGAGTATGATTTCCAGCGACCGATTACAAAAGCAATCGCTATATTTGCGGCGTTAAACATAAGGCTGTACTACCGCAATGGTCAAAAACCGTTTACATACCTACCTTAGGTGCTAAATATTCGGAACTTATAGCAAGAACGCATTTTTTTTATTTTTGCTATGGAAAGATATTTTATGAAGAAACATTTTTGAGGTGTCTAAAAGGGCAATTTCAACTGGGAAAAGGTCAAGCTAGGTCAAAAAGGAAAAGGTCAAACAAATTAAAAGTCCAAAGTTTTCAAATTTTAACATTTTCTTTTTTCAAAATAAACTATAATTCAAGACGAGTTCAATGATATACAAAACTTGTTAATCAGGTGATGCGTTGTTGAGTTATGAAGCATCAAACATGAGTCTACAACGTGACCTCCCGAAAATGCCTCGGGCTATAACTCGGTCACCGTTGGTCGGAGGGGGCTTAGATTCTCACAGGCGTGTTTCTGGCCCAAAACTACCCCGGAGACAAAGTTTCAGATTTTTTCTAGACATGGTGGTGTCAAATTGAAATATTTTTGGTCGTTTTGTCCTGGAATGCCCCCCTTTCAAGAGTGTTAAATTCGTCCAACCATTCTTTGGTTGGCAAAGTAATTCCACCCATGCTTGACAGACGAGTGAACAGAGTGGTAATGGGCGCACTCTCATCGGCAAAAGCAGATGGGGTGCCAAGACTTGGGTCAATACCCACCGCCTTCGCAGCCACATAACCCGCACAATGTGCCCTTGCGTACTCCTCCGCTGTTGCTCCTGTACCTATGTCTATTCAAGAAGCTGATGCATGGCCCGATGGCTCGGGAAATGTCGTTGCCTGTGCCGTTGTAGGCACATCATCTACGTCAGTGATGATGTTCAGTTCGGGAGTGATAAATAAATGATTCGGGAGGTTCGGGAGTGATAAACAGCTTCCTCACCTATCAACTCGCCCAATAAGAGTATTTACTTCACTTGATTTATATCTGTTTAATACCGCATGCATAGTTGTCTTTTGTTAACAAACGCCATATGATATTAATTTCGAAGCAACATATATCAGGATTTCAGCAAGAGAACGGGGGGATGATATTTAATTTTTGATCATAAACAAATTTGAACACTGACTAGGGACCACGCATAAATTGTGTGCTACGCAAAGGGAGGTGGGGAATCAGTCACACTGTTATCAAACGTTACTCATAAGAGTAAAAAAAACTTTAAAGTCGGAGGGGGGTTGGTGGGTAGAAATCATAACTACATGTGCTACGTAATTTATGGATAGCACCAAAGCGCATTGGTGCGGCTTGTAAACGCATGGGCGTAGCCACCACTAGGGACACCAGGGACAGTGTCCCTACAAGTTTGGAGACCCCCGAAAACTTGTAGGGAATGTCCCTACAAGTTTTGAAGACCGGGAAAGATATGACAACCGCAATATGTTAATTTTCCAATACATCTTCCAATTGTACCTACCTACTTTTCATGTATGCAAATCCGGACATCGTCATTTGTACCAAAGGTATTAAAAATAATGGTTGTATAACTTTTGATTTTATTTTTTCCCAATTTACCAAATCTGTCCCCATTTCTGTACCCTATGAAAAATAGGAGTGATGTTAGCCCGCGCTCCATCGGGGTCCGGCGCCACCTTCGCCCCACGGGGGCATCGATGGCCCCCTCTAACTCCGAAAATATGGGGGCTAGCGCAAATCTGCGAAGTACATTGAAAAACTCTTGTGAATTCAGCAAGGTTTTAACTTGCATGCGTTTAAGCGCTCAGGTCAATATTTTGACCTCCAGAGATCAAGTGGGTCACAATAGGCTATTTCTACTAACATATACAATGCTTAAGAAAACTGAGCACAGCTTTTATGCCATTAGAGCTATTGAGGTCTGGTAACTACATTTCATAGGAAAATGCCAGGGCTTTCTCCACTGTGTAGAACATAATGCCCTGCCGACAGTGGTTTGACCTCCAGAGGGCACCTATTGACCTGACATGACCTGAGGTCACGAAAGGTCAGAAAGTGACTTTGTCGAATAACAAATGAAAGCCAGTGACGAAACATATATGATGACGTCTAATTACTGAATTAGGTCGTGGCTCTAGCTTAATTAGGTCAACAGTTATTGTCAAAATACTGTTTTTGATGTCTGGTGACCTGAGATGACCTCAGATATGTCACAGGGAAAACATTACCCCTGGAATCGGTGAAAAGGCTGCTAAGAATACATTTCTGAGAAATTTGATAATTTGCAATCATTTTTGTGACTTTTGGACCAAGAGACAGGTTTTCCTCATATCTTTTTATGGGAGAGGTCACCTCGTGGGCTGACCTCAGGTCACCAAATTAAAAAAATCCCGGAAATAATTTTTTTAGATCCTGGAGGGGCCATCAAGTGAAGAAAATTTCAAATAAATTGGCCAAGAAATGTAGCCATGCTAGAGCTAAAAAATTTAAGTGCGGTGAACTTGTTTGTCCTCGCCTGGTGATCTGACCTAGTGTGGCCCGGGGTAAACAACTTCAAGGATAGTGGGAAAAAGATCGGGTGAAAAAACCTTAGGGGCTATCGATGCACCCCCCCGTGTGGCGAGGGTTAAGAAGCCACATTCTTTCACCAGCGCCGATTCCAGCAAAGGCGGAAAAATACTCCAGTTGCAAGTTGATCTCCGTGAATAGGATTGGTCACCATGACAACGTCGGATTGTTAGTTCCCGTCAGGGTGGGGGGGCTGTGTTTGAAAACCCTTGGGTTGCTCCACGGGCATGAAAAACGGTGACGCGAAGTGCTGCCGTACTTAGCACACCTTATCCATGATTGATTCCCTAAACTTCCCCAAACTTTTAAGGTTGGGACATCTCAGGTCAGTTTACCAGTACATGTCAAGCAGTGTCCCAAAACCTGGGGTGCTGGGTGCAGAACGACGCTCAGTCAAGCAGAATTTTCCACTCACTTTTATATTCTTTTTGCTGAATTTTCCACTCAATTCCAACAATACTACTTACTACTATTGAATTTTACTCAACAATACTTACTACAAAAGCCAGTTCCATTGCCTCCTCTACCAACGTCCACTGGAAAAAGAGAGCAGTAGAATCGACTAGAAGATCGCCAAATTAACTCGGCTTTTATGGGCTTCTTTCGCTTTTCTGGAAGAAAATCTGGCGATTTCTATTTTTCTGGACAATTATACCTGGCATCCTTATCTCCACCGATTTCAGTGGAACAACTGAATCGAAATTCTGGCGCAGGCAAGACGCTCAGTGCCCCCCGCCCCACCGGAGAAAGTTCCAATGGGTGAACACCGCCACTAAATTCCACCACTCACAAAATTGGTGAGTGGAAAATTTAGACACCCTAGCCTTGTGTTGCCAAAAAACGAGCTGACCACTTTGAAAGATACATTTCTGGAAAGCAGTTTATCTGTGCACATGATTTCTAGGCTTACGTCCTTGAAAAATTGTTTTTGCATTTCTGGTACCGAGAATAGTGAAAAACCATTTTTGATCATATTGTTGTTAAAAGCAATTATCTTCAAATTGTTATGCTAAGCAGCATATTTTTTGGCATTGTATGGTAGAAAATTGACCATTTATTGCGAAGAAAATATTTTGTATCCATATCAGCCCTTCATTGCTGCGTCCACGCCCTGCGACACCCAAATCCACTCACGACACACCCTACGACACCCTAGGCATAAATACCCTGATATTTAAGTTGAACTGAAAGTGTACGCTACTTCAATACATTGAAACTCTACATTTTCATTAAATGATTTTTTGGGCAACAAGAATGCATCCAGTTACCCTTCAAACATCGGCACTTTTTTGTATGGCTGGTCTACGGCGTGCACTTACCAAATCGCCGTCTTTACATCTAGTAAATAAAAGCGGCATCTTTAGGCTTTTTGAAAGCCCGCTTTCTTATTCGTTATCGACAAAACATTATTAGTCTTCCTCTTGGGGTGCTTTTAGTTGTATAGTTTTCTAG
Organism: Lepas anatifera; assembly: GCA_034440635.1. Classification (NCBI taxonomy): domain Eukaryota; kingdom Metazoa; phylum Arthropoda; class Thecostraca; family Lepadidae; genus Lepas; species Lepas anatifera. Next base: position 492,034 of record JAOTON010000197.1, read on the forward strand.
TCTATGAGGATTTAGAAAATTAATTTAGAGCAATTTTTGAAATGCAAATTATGTTGCTCATGCGACCAGCAAGCGGCAGGCGATCAGAAATTTAAAGTAGCAGTCGCTCTGACGCTGTCGCAACCCGCCGCGCCTGGCTGATTGTAGACGAAAGGAAGAAACAACAGAAAGAAGGCTGTAGTTTCGATTAGATTGATAGAAAGCAGCATATTTATATGAAGCTGAGTGGATATGTGAAGAAGAGCAGGGTAATTGACAGGTAAAGAAAAGAAACTTTTAGCAAGAGTCTGGAAGAGTTTATTGCCATGAAAGAAAGTTTGTAGTTTCGTCTGGGTTAGTTAAGTGTAAACCAAGGCTCTACTGGGCCCTAGCATAGGTGTATGCGAGGTGCAGTGATTGAGGTCAGGAGTGGCCTCTAAAATTCCGATAACTATAGCTATAGGAAGGGCGTTGTCCCGGACAGAAAAACTGTACAGTGTGTGGTTAGATAATTAATTTTGACACTAGGTATTGCATGAAAAAATCCCTTTTCATTTTTCACCACCTGCCGGTCTCGGAGCCCCCCTCTGCAGAGTTGGTCTAAGGTGGCCTCCGATATTTCGTCTCAGGGGCCCTCAGGGTCCCAGGAGCTGGTCGTATGGGAGAGGAGAGGAGGGGCACAAGAGTTGGTCCAGGGAAGCCCCCCCAAAAGTTTAACTTCATCCCACAAATGTTAGCCTTTGTAGCCCCAAGAGTTCTTTCCCCCGAGGGTTGGTCTCAGAGGCCCCCAAAATGTTTTTTATTTGTGGCAATTCACCAATTCCTTAAAAAATTGGAGACTGCACGAGGGGTTTCAGCTGGTAAATATTTACCTGCCTAACCCAAATTTTTCACATGGTAATGGTCAAACAATGCAGCTTGGGGACGATTTAAAATATTTACTTTGAGAAAATTAAAGGAAATATCCATCCCTCAGTTCAAACAAGGGCTCTGATATTTACCACCTGAGTACCCAAATTGGAAAATTTTTTCTCCGCCATACATTTTGAGGGGAATTTTCCACTCACTCGCCATACATTCCGAGCTGAATTTTCCACTCGACACCCTTGCGCAAAACCTATTTTGGGTCACTGATGTCAAGCTACCTCACCTCAAAAAATGTTTAAGGTGGCATAAGTAAGAAAAGGGCGAATCTATCGAATTGAAGTGCGTACCACATAAAAGGCCCGCCGAGTACTACAACTAATTTCGGAATTTTTCAGCTCATAGACCTAGGGGCAGGTACGGATAATGACCTCTCCATTGAAAATGTATGAGGAAAAAGAAAATTGGCCGACAAATTTAATTAATTTTGTAGATACCGCGTGTAATACCTTCGTATTCTTCAGAACATAGTATCCTAGGCCCCTTTATAGGTTCATGCTGCAAGTTTGAACCTGTGACCTTAGAGGTCATCTGGGGCTGCAGGTTTTTCAGACTTGAGTTAATAACTTTGCACGAAATGATGAAAAATATTTTATTTTCATATCATTACGTTTAGAATGTTATTGCGAGTCGATTTATACGCATATTGATTATGCTAGGCTAGATGGTGACCTTAGCAATGCCTTAGTTCAGGCCTTTTTATGTTTTCACCTAGCACGATAATAATATACATCATCCAATTGACTGTAACGAGAGAAAGTGAACTATGCCTAAAATGATTCTAACTCAATTCTGTCAGACGCTAGAGTCCATAAATTCTTCTCTATCATGCTACATTCTTTGACCTGTCATGACCTCAATATTGACCTCAGCCAAAAAGTGACGACAGTGATGTAGGAGCCGAGCCAAGTGAGCGAAAAGAGCCAAGAGTAATGTAGTTTCATCATGAATTTCAATGGGCTATTCACCTGCTTTTGCGTTTTTTTTCGCTATCCCGTATAAGAGTCGAGTTCTAGGGGGATTGTTTCGACACCCCCTACCAGGGCGAAGGTGGCTCGGAGGGTCACCGGGGCGTGGGTTATCGCTTGGTCAGCTGTGAGTCAAGTGTGGTTGGTGTTGCTGGTCGAAATAGCCGCACTTTTACTTAAGCTCCCATTTAATTGCATCAGTAAGGATACCAAAGACAAGGAATTGACATCGGGACCAAGATAACTACACCGGTCTGCGACCTGGGCTAACGCCTCACCGGCGCAGGAGGGTCACATGACAATGTGCTGAAAGCAAACCATATTTCGCTCTTAATGTGTCTATTCATAAGCCTGTAGCATAGTGTTATCATTCTTTTCTTTGAAGTAATTAATAAATACCTCGCAGTCAGCCCCAGCTTCGAACCGGGCACCCCTGATCAAGAGACAGGGCCTCTAACCACCAGACCACTGCGCCACATTGCACTGACTCCCACTAGCCCTACACCAGTGACCCGTCAGGAGGTCACTGGCCGGTATCACTCAATCAAAACGATGCCGTGAACCTGGCGCAAGGTGCTGTGTTCAGGGGCGCAACTTTATGTTTTCGATTGGGGGGCACCCGGCTCGAAAGGGGGCCCGTACATGATGGGGGGCCGTATTTTTTAAGGAAAATGTGGCCGAAAAAACGTATTTTCGACCGTTTGTTGTCGAAAACTGACTGCAAAGGTTAAATAACAATTTTTAGCGCGCTATTCGTCACTGTTCCTGATTTGCACTATTTAGCCCAAAAAGTAGTCAGAAGACCCAATCTTTTGAACGAGCTGCCAAAGTATGTAAGGATATTGGACAAGTAGGTGTCTACTTACCGTCTTTGTTGTCCACGCGGATGCTCTCCTCCGGAGGTACAACGGGATCAGCCCCGGACGACGCAGGAGGGATGAATGCTGGAGGGTCTTTTAGCAAACGGGATCCGGCTGGTGGCCTGGCCGAGGAAGGCAATGATCAGGGAAAGAAGGATTGAAATTACAACCTTACTTTACCGTTTTGCTGGAAACTATACACATTGCACTTTTCCGAGTTAGTTTTAAATTGGGGTTTTAATTTTTTGCGGTCGATAAATGAACGTAGCTTGCAAAGTACCAAAAATAGTAGTGATATGAACTACTTTAAGTGGACGCGTACGTTGCTAGAGATTAAATGCAAATATGATCGGGGTCATTTTATAACAGTTTGCAAAATTAGCAAGACGATTCTAGATTCATAGGTTACCTGAAAAATGAACAAAGTTTGGGTAGTTTTGCCAAAGCAGCCCCTTGGTCTTGAATGTTCTTTGTTTTACGCTTTTGTGCACCCGACTTATGTTTATACTGTCCAACCATTTTAACATTCACACCTGGAACGAAATCGCATTATCGCAAATAATTTGATACAAATGGAAGGTAGAGAACGAAGTGCGAAATTCCTTCATCAGCGGGGAAATCGAACCTACTGATATTTATGTTACATGATCAAGATACCTTTTTCTGATCCATTCACCTTGCCAGTTCATGACATTTTACAACACTGGGTACCGGTCAAAGGGTACTATGAATAGGTGGTACTGCCTTTTTCCCTTTACAATCCTCATATAGGATCAGTACAAAAGGAATGGGGGGCCTAACATTTCTCACGCCCCATCCATTTTTCCCCAAATGTTCCAGGAGGCATGGGACCGGCCGCACGTTGCCCGGGAAAACCACAGGGGGCCCGCAAGCATGGCAGGGGGCCGGTTTCGGCAACAGGGAGCACGGGTACACCACCTAGGGCACGAAACTGCTAACAAATAAGGAACTCCTGTAAAAACGCGACTAACACAACAGCTTCAGTTTCTGCACGATATTCTTAGACCATAAGGGGCCCAGACAGACCACAGGGGGCCTGAGCACACCAAAGGGGCCGGGCAGACCACAGGAACCCAGAAAACCATCGGAGCCCGGTAAGCCCACAAGGGGCCCGAGCAGACCACACACAGCCAGCAATTTGGCTGGACTCTGCCCGATATATGCTGGGCTTTGACTGGGCAGAGCCCGCGTACATGGGCTCAGCCCAGGTCCGGCTCCGCTCCGCCTGGGCAGAGCTCATGGTCAAGCAAGACCGGGCTCTACTGCTCGGGCAAGTTGTCATCCCCCCGACCTAATGTCGGGCTCAGCCCGAGTCCATGTGGCTCAGCTATGAGTCTTAGGGCTCGGGCAGAGCCCGGCTCAGCCCGCTCTGGGCCCGGTCGGAATTGCTGGCTGGGCAGCGGGCCCGGGCAGACCACACGGGGCCTGGACAGATGAAAGGACCCGGGCAGACCACAGGGACCCGAGCAGAACACAGGGGCCGGGCTAACCACAGAGGGGCCCCAGTCTGCAAAATATGGCAGCAGACCCGACGAGTCCGCACCAGCCTTGTAGATTTTTCGCACCACCAGCAGCCTAAAATTCACACCAAGCACTGATGAGAAATTTCACTGACCCGGAAATTTCGATGTTTTTATCAGTTTCTCCCTTCTCAGACCTCTGTGCGTGTTTGATTTGAGCTCCCTCGCACCATACAGCAAAAGTGGGCATTTGTTTGCTCCAAAGTTCGAACTACCTGAAGGGTGTCCGCACCACGAGATCTCGCCAAAAGTGTCATACTTTGCAGACTGGGAGGGGCCCGGGCAAACCACAGAGGGCCCGCGCAGACAAAAGGGGCCCCCGAACGGACAAAAGGGGGTCCGCAGAGGCCACACAGAGGCCCGGAGAGACCAAAAGGGTTCCGGGAAAACCAAGGGAGGCCGGGGCAGACCACAAGGGGCTCGATCAGAACAAAATGGGCACTAGCAGACAAGGGGTCCGTGCAGACCAAATGGAACCCGGCCAGTCTGCAAAGTATGGCAGCAGGCCAGACGAGTCGCACCAGCCATCCAAAGTTATCGCACCACCAGCCTAAAAAAATTCGCACCAATCTGCCATATACCAGGGAGAAAAACACACACATTCCTACCCACACGATGCAATACTACCTCTCTTATTAGTTAGTTACGGACTTTTTATAAGGCCCCCTCCTGTGTCTTCGTAACTACGATTGATGCGAAAACTGAGTTAATCCGGAAATAAGGGTAAGAAATATAAATTGGTGTCTATTTTCTTGTGGGCTGTTTTTTCATGTAAAGTTGGCCTTCATTGATCGCGGCGGCTGGACTGGAGGTGTGATTTCGTCTCTTGTATGTTATATGATAGCAATGTGTCATTAAACTGCGTTTCAGCCGAACTTCACTTGCCCTGTTGGAACAGAACCATTCACTCGGCTATCGTCAATGGATGCCTTTTCCTGTTTGAACTGTGCTAAGATAGAGAAAGGACTATTCGTGCTGGCAGAAAATGCATATTTAAATACACGTGAGCATCTCCGGAAGATGACCGGGTTTGCGGCGGTGACTCGCTTCAAAGAACACCTCTTTTCAGATTCAAAACCTCTCAACCCCATTTTCAAAGCTTTTTTGCTGCTACTGTGCGGCTGCCAGTTATTGTGCACCCAGTGTACATTGAGTGACGTTTTCTTTCGGGCGTGGTGTGCAGTGGGTCCGGAGGGCCGCTCGTCGATGGCGATCTCGGAGAGGATCAAGAGTCGCCTGCACGCGCCGATGGAGGTGGTGGTGGCCAACTTTCCGGTCGGCACCAACGAGCACGACTTGATGGCCATGTTCTCCAAGTACGAGCCGCTCAACGTGCGCATCATGGTCAACAACAGCAGCCAGCACCCCGATGACTTGTGAGTGGATGATGTGACTGCAGCGATTGGTTGCATAGCGCTTATCCTCCGAGCTGTGCTCTCGCTATTAAAATTTAAAATAACATACATGCTGTTGTGACGTTGGACATATTTTTGACATTTCGGGTAATTATCGTATACTTTGACAATATGGGCTATGAAGAAGTTATTTTGTAAAAAGATGGGGTGGTTTGGAGCCTTGTAGTGAGATTTGTCCGTGTCCGGCCGAAAAGGTCGAAGGTCCACAAGAAAACAGTTCAGTTGGTCGCGTGTTTGAGGCTTGTGCACCCCTTCTGTCGCGCTGTACCTGCTTGAGCGGTGAGTTTGTGTCGGCAGTACGTACGCCTACGTCACAGTAGCGAGCCGGATGGCGGCCGACGAAGCTGTGATGGAGATGGACGGCCTCGCCTTCCGCGGACGCCCTCTGGTGGTGGAGACAAAGAAGAAGTAGCGGCGCGCGCTGCCGCATCACCATCTCACCCTCATCGCATCGGAGCGCGCCGCCAGCAGCGGCCGCTAGAGGCGCTGCTGCAGCCGGGCCGGTACAGCCCAGGCTGGACGCTGCGCTGGTTGGTAACACAAGATTGACACCTTTTAGTTCGGGCATGCGCGAGCCGAGATGGCGGAGTGATTGTCAAGAGAGTGATTGCGCCGGTTGCGACAGTTCTTCTCGTTGTTGGCGCTCGTGGAGTTTTTGATCATTCACTGTTGTCCTGTGTAATTGCCACCATCCGGAATTAGTTGGAGTTGTTAGCAGCGTTCTTGTACCTGGGACGCCGAAAGAAGCGGAGCACCCAAACCACACGAGCAGGCGGTCTGGGGTTCATTTTAACGTCATTTTGGGGGAGAGGCGATGAGATCTAGATGCGGATGGATGCGTGACCCGTTCATATGCCAGATACCGTTCTGCCATTCCGCTGTGTTTATATTCGGCTTTTCTCCGGGATATGCGACAATATAACACTGCAAAATGTGTAGATATCACAGTGTTGTCAGTTCGGCACGTGCTGACGTGAGAAAGAGCGGTGTAGACTGTTGGGTCGCGAGAGAGAGCGAGGCAGGTGACTGCGGAGCGGTGTTGGCTCACGTGTGTGAGTGATGTGCGACTCGAGATCACCAGCGCCGAGGTTTGGGTACGTTTCGGATGCTTGAGAGCAGCCAAATTCGTGCAGGTGGGATATTTGAATGGCTGGACGTGACAGAACATACACTTTCGTTTGCAGATCCGGACATAAACTTACAAGCCCATTACCCTGATTTTATTCGTAGTAAATGCCAGTTTTGGGTTGGAAATATTTGTGATATCGGCGATGAGTGCACTGGGAGCGAAATGCCTTTTTATTTCATTTTCTGTATTTATCGTTGATTTTATTCGGGCCAGTCCAAACGGACACACTTCCTAACTGCAGAGAACCTGGGGTAGGCGTTGAATCGCCCCCCCCCCTGTTATGACTCAGATCCGCCTTTACCATGGTGTCGGCAGTGTTTGAACACCCCCTCGATCTCAACACGAATGGGAGGCAGCGAAGAAACACGAACGGGGTTAGATATCCTGTTTTGGCTCGGGTCAGTTTTCAGGTCAAGCTATCTTTAGATCCGTAAGTCTTCGTGGCTTAGCTTCTAACTTAAAGGCTTAGGGTTTTTTCTGGGGGGACTGCAACTTGCTTTAACTTGAAAGGACATCCGTCTTAGCGTTTTGCGTTGACAAAATTGTACACATCTCAGTACTGCGGCACTGTACAGTTCTCGGCACTGTACTTCCGCACTTGAGCGTAGGAAGGGGTGCCATCCGCTCTGCATGGTGCCTGGCTGGAGTCCAGCTTAGGCGGAGTTCAAACGTTCGGAATGGACATTGTGCGATGGATGTAGGAGGCCGTGCTCACGTTGGTGGAGATGGTCACAGCAAACTCAGCGGCTGGCTGGCGTACTCTGGCGGCTTACGGGCACGTTAGACAACTGAACAGAGAGAGCAGTGGTCAGCCCAGCTGGCTTTCACACAGCGAAGGCCCGGCGGCTTCCCTGAACAAGGAGCGAGCTGACTCCTGAGAAACCCTTCCAACAGGGGAAAGAGTTGGCGACGCCATATGACCCTGGCAGTTGGTGCGTCGATAAGCCCCAAAAATATTGTAGCCCATACTGCTCATAAAGTCCTGCTGGTAATTGTCCGATTACCAGCGGGACCATCACCGGTAGTCGCTGGTAAAAGTTGCGTAACAGGGACCCTCATCATGATACCAAAGGCCCGGCCCCCACAATTAGGGGTGGGACCATTCCTAAAAGTATTGGTTTTCGGGCTGATTTCAATGCTACGATGTCTAAATAGTTGAAATATGCCTTTGTTTTGATTAAAAACTGATGTCTTACCCCTGCTACCCGTCACTTGAAAATTTGTATGTACCGGGCTTTTCACCGCTATTCTGCATCAATAGCAGCGAATTGTATTGGCATAGATTCCAGCATTTGTTTCAAAACATCTCAATTTTGACAGGTATCTTTATTACAGCTAACAAGTATGAGATTGTGTTAAGTGATGAAGCGACCTTATGTTCATCCTATTTAAAAAAAGATAAGAAGTAATGCGTCAAAAGTCAATCTATGTCACTCTTAGGGGATGATCATGACTGACGGCGGCGAGAAGACATTTAGCAATTTTAATTTTAAGGACGATACAATCACGTAGTTTGTTCATGCACTACCATTTCCTAGTCCAGCCGGTCAGGTAAAATTATTGATATTCTAACATATGTACAAATTTTCACACATATATAAGCCAGTAACATAAACTGATCAGTCCTACTAAGCTCACATAAGTATTCTAGTCATTCTGCAGCTACCGCACTACACTGCGCGCAACGTCCGGAGCCTACTTCCTATATATGTTGTAGTACCAAACCATATCTAACCAACAAATCACTTCGAAAAAACTTTTGTTTTGAAATCACTTTGAAACAATGGGCTACACTCATCTCTCCTAGATCCTTTTCAACTATTGATATCGTATGGGTTTTAAGAGCGTCCAGGAAGACATTATATCTAGCTGTGGTTTCTTATTCCAGATTTCAATCGATTCATTGATTTTAACTTCTGGGACATCTTTAACCTAGGCTGATAATTTTTATATTTAATTTTGTGTTGTCTGTATCGGTGAATTTTGGATGTTCGCTGTTGAAATGTCCGGCGAAGGCTGTATCCTGCATTTTGTTTTTGCATCCCTGAGGCGTTCCATGGAGCGTTCTCTAATCATGGCTTACTTTCACCAATGTAAATTTGGGAGCAGAGTTGACATGTTATTTCCTAAACAAAGTTCCGGTGGCGGCATCCACCTTCCAGTTGCGCCAAGCAGCAGAAGCAACGTCTGTTGCCGGCAGGACGTGGAGGTGGATCAAGGGCCGGTCTTGTGACATTTTTGGCCAATGTTTTTCCGCTTAACAACGGGATCCTGAACGGTAATTTTGATGTTTTGACGGCCTAGGGTACTTTATGGGAGAGACCATCGTCTGTGAAAGGCAGCCCAATGTAAGTGGGTCCTACTATTTTGGGGAGAGATAGCTTTGTTAGGTTCTCCCTGAATAGTCTGGTTTGAGTTCGCTGGATCAAATTGTTTGGGTACCCGTTCATTCTAAAGGTATTTTAAATTTTGTTTAGACCCTGATTTTGAGGTTCTTTATCCGCCAAACCCGTTTAGCCTATAGTAATTACGAATACAAAATTGCCTTTTTGGTTTGAATGGAATCTACCGAATTATAAGGGAGGATAATGGGCACTGCCATCGGCTCTGTACAGTAGTCCAGTCAAATTAGGATTTGCATGTCATAAAATTCTAGCCCCCCATAATATACGCAATTGTGTTCGCAATTGATAGGGGCGTAACATATCCAAAATCCGCAAAAATTTACCGAGCGGATATTTTATAACAGGGGTGCAAAGTCCACGTGCCAGAGAAAAACCAGATGTTTCAAAGTATAACATTGTGGTGTGTCGAGCCTGCAACATCGTCCCAATGGCTATAATTTTTGGGAAGTAGGTACATATGATACTGGGCAATTCATAAAACCTTTGCCGGCCGGTGGCTTACCCTCGGTTTGCACGTGCTGCACGTGCAAAGTCAAAATTTTGCAATTTTGTCTCTATTTACATTGCTTTCGTTAGTTCTCTTATCGATGTCTATTGTCAGATTACTTTGTTTGTTTGTTATGTCATTATGCAATATGTTTTGAAGAGGCACACACAAAATTAGGTCTCTAACTATAACGGTTTGCTGCTGAAGAGCGTATTTGCTGGGACATGTCGGGATCCTTCACTTTATGGATTGCGCATGCAGCATCCATTTTGAGGCCAATTAAGCCTTGAAAACGTTTAATCCGGCTGCATAATTACGTGAGTTGGTTGCTTATTCTTCACGTGTCTCATTCTGAGGTGGTTTCAAATGAAATAAGAACCACTAGGCCAGCAGGTCCCTGGGCTTACTGTAATGATCGCTTCAATGTGACGATATATTTCTTAAGGTACCTTCAGGGTGGGGATTGATAAGTTCGCTATATAGTTCTGGCAGTTGAAGCGCCCTAAAATCCCGAGATTCTTAAGTCCTGGATTATTATTTTATAACAGTAAATAGTAGAATTTGACGTGCCGGTGTGGTCCGGTTCGAGGCAGTTGGAGTCTCACGGTGTGAGGGGGGATACCTTCTCGTGATCTCGATTGTGGTACCAAGGATTCTTGGTAACGATTTACTTCAATTTGAAATTTGAAATAGAAGTGTTAGTATTTGAAAAAGTAATGACGAAAACATTACTTCAAAATTACAAACTTAAAAGAATTTCACGAGAAATTCATCAAATTGCTGTCAATTAGGGTTGGGACCTTTTGGTGGATAGTGTAAATCACGGACACATTTTTGGGGCTGTAAAATTAGAAGTTGGTTGACTTTGATTTTTTTTTTTTCAACTGGTGACAATAATTCCCGACCATTGATCACACACATTAGGTCACACATCAGTCAGGTCAAGGTCACTATCTATTCTAGCATAGTCAATATGCACATCAATCGACTCATAATAGCAATTTCAACGTAATGGTATCAAGATAAAAGTTTTATCGTCATTTCCCGTACAGTTATTGACCCAATTCTGAAAATATGCTTAAGTAGCCCAGATGACCTCTCAGAGGTCAGAGGTGAAACGTTGCAACAGGAACCTAGAAAGGAGCCCAGGATACTACGAATTAGGGAATATGAAGGTATTATCAGCTTTACCTACACAAATACAGCCCAATTTCTTTTTTCCCGTGCATTTCCAACGGAGAGGTCATGCTCCGTACCTGACCTTGGGTCATCGATATAAAAAAAACCCGGAATATATGTTGTAGTACTCGGTAGGCCCATTATGTGGGATCCGTTTCAATCCGATAGATTCGTCCTTTTCTTACTTATGACACCTTAAACATTTTTTAGGATAAGTCACTTAACCTGCACTGGTGACCTGACCTGAGATGACAATAAGGTCGTTCAAAAAAACTTTTTTTTACTTTTCAGACTCAAACCCTCTTTTTCCCATTATATATTCAACTCTGATTTCAATGAGACACATTTCAAGCATCTACGACAACGGGAAAGATCGCCTCAAAACGGTTAAATATTTCATGTTTCAGGCGCGATTGGCCGCCCGGCGTTGCAGTCTCCCCTTATTAAATTGGGATGAAAGGGGTGCATAACCTTCCAGTAAAGACAGCGTGGCATGTGCGTGCGTATAAGAGCGGTAGCTGGGATTTAACATGCAGGAATTTACTTGTCAGATGTATTTGCAGCGCAATTCAAATACATGTTATTCCAAAAAGACCTGGAATTAAATGGTTCAGCACCCTAGTACTCTAAATCCCGACAGAACAGGAATACCTTCCGGAGGCGAAAATTTTTCTGGTAACATTCGTTGGAGAACGTCGTTGGGGCAGGTGCTTCTCCCTCTTCTCCTGTGAACTATTTAAGAGCTCTGATACTGCTAGAAGAAGACCCTGCTGCATATTTTTACCCTTTGGATGGCTCTCGAAATCTTCCACCAGCTTCACACCACACTGTGGGATCGTTCAACACATTCTGTCGGGATTTAGAGAACTAGGATGCTGAACCATTTAATTTCAGGTATTTTGTGGAATAGCATGTATTTGTATTGCGCTGCAAATACATCTGACAAGTAGATGCCTGCATGATAAATCCCATCTACCGCTCTTATACGCACGCACATGCCACGCTGTCTTTACCGGTCGGTTATGCACCCCTTTCATCCCAATTTAACAACGGGAGACTGCAACGCCGGGCGGCCAATCGCGCCTGAAACATGAAATCTTTAACCGTTTTGAGGCGATCTTTCCCGTTGTCGTAGATGCTTGGAATGTGGCTCATTGAAATAGGAATTGAATATATAAAGGGGAAAAAGTGGATTTGAGTCTGAAAGGAAAAAAATGTTTTTTTTGAACGACCCTAATGACCCGACCTTAAGATTTTGGGGAAAATTGCAGAATTGATCAAGGATAACGTATGCCAAGTACTTCGCGCCGCCGTTTTTTCGTGCCGCCGGTAAAACCCGAGGGGGTGTTCAAACACCCCCCACCGGGGCGAGGATTAAAGTATGAATGTGTGAACAAAATGTTGATATCGTAGTTCGATATCTTTTTACTAAAGCCAACGACTCGTCGCACGATACCCCGCAAAACGGACAAAGCACCACAAATATGATTAAAAATACATCAAAATCGACACTCACAACCTTGCGGACCACTGTAAAAAACTTTACTGGAAAACCATAACACACACTTTCGCAGACATATTACGCAGTAATGACTGCTGATCTCGGCACCTTCTACATTTGCAAAGCTCTTATTCCAAGAAAAGCTCATGCACATGGGTGGAGCTGGGGGATCAGGACCCCCTCATTTGGAAATCGAGAGAACCTGGGGGCTCAGCTCGGGTCCTACACCTTCTACTCTCACAAAATATTTTATGATCAATGAGTACTGATAGTTCTATTCGCGGCATTTGTGAGATTGGTTGAAGTACTCATAGTTCTATTCGCGGCATTTGTGAGATCGGTTGAGTCATAATTTGACCTCTGTCCCTTTGGATCTCCTTTGTAGAGGGTTACTAGAGACCAGGGGCAGCGCCACGGCTTCCCGTCACGACTATGCGTCAGAAAAGTATATTTTCACTGACAATATATTTTGCAGAAGGTTTCTGACTTGACCTCGGGATCCGTGAGCCAGTGAAGGGCCCCCTGAGAGACCACCAAATTGGGCGTCTGTACCCACAGTTATGTATCGGACCGAATTTGTAGTTGTAATAGGTGTGTTTGCAGGAGGCCCGCTCTTTGTTATTCCCTACGATTTAGTGCTCGGGACAACGTGATGGAACCCTGCGTGAAAAGTGGTGGGCGGGGGGGACAACACATACTCCGTCCTCCAGGGGCGTAGCCAAGGGGGGGGCAGGGAAGGCTCCCCTGAGGGCCTTAGGGCCCCCTGAGGACACGATTATGTAAAAAGCAGGGCTGTTTTTACCCATCAAGGCCCTTTCCGTCCCCCAGCGGCGGGTCCATGATTCTACAGACGAAAAAGTATCAAGAAAGTCGTTTAATGAAAACTATTAAATCTGCACATGAGTAACAAATGCAAGAAGAGTCCATGAAACAACGTGAGTCACGATGGCAACCCCGCGGAAAAGCAAAGCTCCATCACTTACAGCGAATAAAATATGAAGTTTTATATACTTGCACTGTCAACATACGCCAAATGTTAGAATCCACAAAATTTCATCCAGTTAGTCCGTTCCGACAATATATTGGCGGACATTATACTGTGCTAGAATATGACCCTAAAAGGAAGTTGTCCCACTGTCCCACTACAGATACATGTCCCACTGTCCCACTACAGCTCCATGTCCCACTTGACAAATGTCCCACTGTCCCACTACAGCTTCATGTCCCACTTGACAAATGTCCCACTGTCCCACTACAGATACATGTCCCACTGTCCCACTACAGCTCCATGTCCCACTTGACAAATGTCCCACTGTCCCACTACAGCTTCATGTCCCACTTGACAAATGTCCCACTGTCCCACTACAGATACATGTCCCACTGTCCCACTACAGCTTCATGTCCCACTTGACAAATGTCCCACTGTCCCACTACAGATACATGTCCCACTGTCCCACTACAGCTTCTGTCCATGTCCCACTTGACAAATGTCCCACTGTCCCACTACAGCTTCATGTCCCACTGTCCCACTACAGCTTCATGTCCCACTTGACAAATGTCCCACTGTCCCACTACAGATACATGTCCCACTGTCCCACTACAGCTCCATGTCCCACTTGACAAATGTCCCACTGTCCCACTACAGCTTCATGTCCCACTGTCCCACTACAGCTTCATGTCCCACTTGACAAATGTCCCACTGTCCCACTACAGATACATGTCCCACTGTCCCACTACAGCTTCATGTCCCACTTGACAAATGTCCCACTGTCCCACTACAGATACATGTCCCACTGTCCCACTACAGCTTCATGTCCCACTTGACAAATGTCCCACTGTCCCACTACAGATACATGTCCCACTGTCCCACTACAGCTTCATGTCCCACTTGACAAATGTCCCACTGTCCCACTACAGCTTCATGTCCCACTTGACAAATGTCCCACTGTCCCACTACAGATACATGTCCCACTGTCCCACTACAGCTCCATGTCCCACTTGACAAATGTCCCACTGTCCCACTACAGCTTCATGTCCCACTTGACAAATGTCCCACTGTCCCACTACAGATACATGTCCCACTGTCCCACTACAGCTCCATGTCCCACTTGACAAATGTCCCACTGTCCCACTACAGTTCTGTCCTTCATGTCCCACTTGACAAATGTCCCACTGTCCCACTACAGATACATGTCCCACTGTCCCACTACAGGTCCATGTCCCACTTGACAAATGTCCCACTGTCCCACTACAGATACATGTCCCACTGTCCCACTACAGCTTCATGTCCCACTTGACAAATGTCCCACTGTCCCACTACAGATACATGTCCCACTGTCCCACTACAGCTTCATGTCCCACTTGACAAATGTCCCACTGTCCCACTACAGCTTCATGTCCCACTGTCCACTTGACAAATGTCCCACTGTCCCACTACAGATACATGTCCCACTGTCCCACTACAGCTCCATGTCCCACTTGACAAATGTCCCACTGTCCCACTACAGCTTCATGTCCCACATGTCCCACTTGACAAATGTCCCACTGTCCCACTACAGCTTCATGTCCCACTTGACAAATGTCCCACTGTCCCACTACAGATACATGTCCCACTGTCCCACTACAGCTTCCATGTCCCACTTGACAAATGTCCCACTGTCCCACTACAGATACATGTCCCACTGTCCCACTACAGCTCCATGTCCCACTTGACAAATGTCCCACTGTCCCACTACAGCTTCATGTCCCACTTGACAAATGTCCCACTGTCCCACTACAGATACATGTCCCACTGTCCCACTACAGCTCCATGTCCCACTTGACAAATGTCCCACTGTCCCACTACAGCTTCATGTCCCACTTGACAAATGTCCCACTGTCCCACTACAGATACATGTCCCACTGTCCCACTACAGCTCCATGTCCCACTTGACAAATGTCCCACTGTCCCACTACAGCCTCATGTCCTACATGTCCTACTTGACAAATGTCCCACTGTCCCACTACAGATACATGTCCCACTGTCCCACTACAGCTCCATGTCCCACTTGACAAATGTCCCACTGTCCCACTACAGCTTCATGTCCCACTTGACAAATGTCCCACTGTCCCACTACAGATACATGTCCCACTGTCCCACTACAGCTCCATGTCCCACTTGACAAATGTCCCACTGTCCCACTACAGCTTCATGTCCCACTTGACAAATGTCCCACTGTCCCACTACAGATACATGTCCCACTGTCCCACTACAGCTCCATGTCCCACTTGACAAATGTCCCACTGTCCCACTACAGCTTCATGTCCCACTTGACAAATGTCCCACTGTCCCACTACAGATACATGTCCCACTGTCCCACTACAGCTCCATGTCCCACTTGACAAATGTCCCACTGTCCCACTACAGCTTCATGTCCCACTTGACAAATGTCCCACTGTCCCACTACAGCTTCATGTCCCACTTGACAAATGTCCCACTGTCCCACTACAGATACATGTCCCACTGTCCCACTACAGCTTCTGTCCCATGTCCCACTTGACAAATGTCCCACTGTCCCACTACAGCTTCATGTCCCACTTGACAAATGTCCCACTGTCCCACTACAGATACATGTCCCACTGTCCCACTACAGCTTCATGTCCCACTTGACAAATGTCCCACTGTCCCACTACAGATACATGTCCCACTGTCCCACTACAGCTCCATGTCCCACTTGACAAATGTCCCACTGTCCCACTACAGCTTCATGTCCCACTTGACAAATGTCCCACTGTCCCACTACAGATACATGTCCCACTGTCCCACTTGACAAATGTCCCACTGTCCCACTACAGATACATGTCCCACTGTCCCACTACAGCTTCATGTCCCACTTGACAAATGTCCCACTGTCCCACTACAGATACATGTCCCACTGTCCCACTACAGCTGTCCCACTGTCCCACTTGACAGCTCATGTCCCACTTGACAAATGTCCCACTGTCCCACTACAGATACATGTCCCACTGTCCCACTACAGCTCCATGTCCCACTTGACAAATGTCCCACTGTCCCACTACAGCTTCATGTCCCACTTGACAAATGTCCCACTGTCCCACTACAGATACATGTCCCACTGTCCCACTACAGCTCCATGTCCCACTTGACAAATGTCCCACTGTCCCACTACAGCTTCATGTCCACTGTCCCACTTGACAAATGTCCCACTGTCCCACTACAGATACATGTCCCACTGTCCCACTACAGCTCCATGTCCCACTTGACAAATGTCCCACTGTCCCACTACAGCTTCATGTCCCACTTGACAAATGTCCCACTGTCCCACTACAGATACATGTCCCACTGTCCCACTACAGCTCCATGTCCCACTTGACAAATGTCCCACTGTCCCACTACAGCTTCATGTCCCACTTGACAAATGTCCCACTGTCCCACTACAGATACATGTCCCACTGTCCCACTACAGCTCCATGTCCCACTTGACAAATGTCCCACTGTCCCACTACAGCTTCATGTCCCACTTGACAAATGTCCCACTGTCCCACTACAGATACATGTCCCACTGTCCCACTACAGCTCCATGTCCCACTTGACAAATGTCCCACTGTCCCACTACAGCTTCATGTCCCACTTGACAAATGTCCCACTGTCCCACTACAGATACATGTCCCACTGTCCCACTACAGCTCCATGTCCCACTTGACAAATGTCCCACTGTCCCACTACAGCTTCATGTCCCACTGTCCCACTACAGCTTCCCATGTCCCACTTGACAAATGTCCCACTGTCCCACTACAGCTTCATGTCCCACTTGACAAATGTCCCACTGTCCCACTACAGCTTCATGTCCCACTTGACAAATGTCCCACTGTCCCACTACAGATACATGTCCCACTGTCCCACTACAGCTCCATGTCCCACTTGACAAATGTCCCACTGTCCCACTACAGCTTCATGTCCCACTTGACAAATGTCCCACTGTCCCACTACAGATACATGTCCCACTGTCCCACTACAGCTTCATGTCCCACTTGACAAATGTCCCACTGTCCCACTACAGATACATGTCCCACTGTCCCACTACAGCTTCATGTCCCACTTGACAAATGTCCCACTGTCCCACTACAGCTTCATGTCCCACTTGACAAATGTCCCACTGTCCCACTACAGATACATGTCCCACTGTCCCACTACAGCTCCATGTCCCACTTGACAAATGTCCCACTGTCCCACTACAGATACATGTCCCACTGTCCCACTACAGCTCCATGTCCCACTTGACAAATGTCCCACTGTCCCACTACAGCTTTCATGTCCCACTTGACAAATGTCCCACTGTCCCACTACAGATACATGTCCCACTGTCCCACTACAGCTCCATGTCCCACTTGACAAATGTCCCACTGTCCCACTACAGCTTCATGTCCCACTGTCCCACTACAGACAAATGTCCCACTGTCCCACTTACAGCTTCATGTCCCACTTGACAAATGTCCCACTGTCCCACTACAGATACATGTCCCACTGTCCCACTACAGCTCCATGTCCCACTTGACAAATGTCCCACTGTCCCACTACAGCTTCATGTCCCACTTGACAAATGTCCCACTGTCCCACTACAGATACATGTCCCACTGTCCCACTACAGCTTCCATGTCCCACTTGACAAATGTCCCACTGTCCCACTACAGCTTCATGTCCCACTGTCCCACTACAGCTCCATGTCCCACTTGACAAATGTCCCACTGTCCCACTACAGATACATGTCCCACTGTCCCACTACAGCTTCCATGTCCCACTTGACAAATGTCCCACTGTCCCACTACAGATACATGTCCCACTGTCCCACTACAGCTCCATGTCCCACTTGACAAATGTCCCACTGTCCCACTACAGCTTCATGTCCCACTTGACAAATGTCCCACTGTCCCACTACAGATACATGTCCCACTGTCCCACTACAGCTCCATGTCCCACTTGACAAATGTCCCACTGTCCCACTACAGCTTCATGTCCCACTTGACAAATGTCCCACTGTCCCACTACAGATACATGTCCCACTGTCCCACTACAGCTTCATGTCCCACTTGACAAATGTCCCACTGTCCCACTACAGCTTCATGTCCCACTGTCCCACTACAGCTTCATGTCCCACTTGACAAATGTCCCACTGTCCCACTACAGATACATGTCCCACTGTCCCACTACAGCTCCATGTCCCACTTGACAAATGTCCCACTGTCCCACTACAGTCTTGTCCCACTGTCCCACTTGACAAATGTCCCACTGTCCCACTACAGCTGTCCCACTTGACAAATGTCCCACTGTCCCACTACAGCTTCATGTCCCACTTGACAAATGTCCCACTGTCCCACTACAGCTTCATGTCCCACTGTCCCACTACAGCTTCATGTCCCACTTGACAAATGTCCCACTGTCCCACTACAGATACATGTCCCACTGTCCCACTACAGCTTCCATGTCCCACTTGACAAATGTCCCACTGTCCCACTACAGATACATGTCCCACTGTCCCACTACAGCTCCATGTCCCACTTGACAAATGTCCCACTGTCCCACTACAGCTTCATGTCCCACTTGACAAATGTCCCACTGTCCCACTACAGCTTCATGTCCCACTTGACAAATGTCCCACTGTCCCACTACAGTTGTCCTTCATGTCCCACTTGACAAATGTCCCACTGTCCCACTACAGATACATGTCCCACTGTCCCACTACAGCTCCATGTCCCACTTGACAAATGTCCCACTGTCCCACTACAGCTTCATGTCCCACTTGACAAATGTCCCACTGTCCCACTACAGATACATGTCCCACTGTCCCACTTGACAAATGTCCCACTGTCCCACTACAGATACATGTCCCACTGTCCCACTACAGCTTCATGTCCCACTGTCCCACTTGACAAATGTCCCACTGTCCCACTACAGATACATGTCCCACTGTCCCACTACAGCTTCATGTCCCACTTGACAAATGTCCCACTGTCCCACTACAGATACATGTCCCACTGTCCCACTACAGCTTCCATGTCCCACTTGACAAATGTCCCACTGTCCCACTACAGCTTCATGTCCCACTGTCCCACTACAGCTTCATGTCCCACTGTCCCACTACAGATACATGTCCCACTGTCCCACTACAGCTCCATGTCCCACTGTCCCACTTGACAAATGTCCCACTGTCCCACTACAGCTTCATGTCCCACTTGACAAATGTCCCACTGTCCCACTACAGATACATGTCCCACTGTCCCACTACAGCTCCATGTCCCACTTGACAAATGTCCCACTGTCCCACTACAGCTTCATGTCCCACTTGACAAATGTCCCACTGTCCCACTACAGATACATGTCCCACTGTCCCACTACAGCTTCCATGTCCCACTTGACAAATGTCCCACTGTCCCACTACAGATACATGTCCCACTGTCCCACTACAGCTCCATGTCCCACTTGACAAATGTCCCACTGTCCCACTACAGCTTCATGTCCCACTTGACAAATGTCCCACTGTCCCACTACAGATACATGTCCCACTGTCCCACTACAAATGTCCCACTGTCCCACTCTGACAAATGTCCCACTGTCCCACTTGACAAATGTCCCACTGTCCCACTACAGATACATGTCCCACTGTCCCACTACAGCTTCATGTCCCACTTGACAAATGTCCCACTGTCCCACTACAGCTTCATGTCCCACTTGACAAATGTCCCACTGTCCCACTACAGATACATGTCCCACTGTCCCACTACAGCTCCATGTCCCACTTGACAAATGTCCCACTGTCCTGTCCCACTTGACAAATGTCCCACTGTCCCACTACAGCTTCATGTCCTCCCACTTGACAAATGTCCCACTGTCCCACTACAGATACATGTCCCACTGTCCCACTACAGCTTCATGTCCCACTTGACAAATGTCCCACTGTCCCACTACAGATACATGTCCCACTGTCCCACTACAGCTTCCATGTCCCACTTGACAAATGTCCCACTGTCCCACTACAGCTTCATGTCCCACTTGACAAATGTCCCACTGTCCCACTACAGCTTCATGTCCCACTTGACAAATGTCCCACTGTCCCACTACAGCTTCATGTCCCACTGTCCTGACAAATGTCCCACTGTCCCACTACAGCTTCATGTCCCACTTGACAAATGTCCCACTGTCCCACTACAGATACATGTCCCACTGTCCCACTACAGCTCCATGTCCCACTTGACAAATGTCCCACTGTCCCACTACAGCTTCATGTCCCACTTGACAAATGTCCCACTGTCCCACTACAGATACATGTCCCACTGTCCCACTACAGCTCCATGTCCCACTTGACAAATGTCCCACTGTCCCACTACAGCTTCTTGTCCCACTGTCCCACTTGACAAATGTCCCACTGTCCCACTACAGATACATGTCCCACTGTCCCACTACAGCTCCATGTCCCACTTGACAAATGTCCCACTGTCCCACTACAGCTTCATGTCCCACTTGACAAATGTCCCACTGTCCCACTACAGATACATGTCCCACTGTCCCACTACAGCTCCATGTCCCACTTGACAAATGTCCCACTGTCCCACTACAGCTTCATGTCCCACTTGACAAATGTCCCACTGTCCCACTACAGATACATGTCCCACTGTCCCACTACAGCTCCATGTCCCACTTGACAAATGTCCCACTGTCCCACTACAGCTTCATGTCCCACTTGACAAATGTCCCACTGTCCCACTACAGCTTCCCATGTCCCACTTGACAAATGTCCCACTGTCCCACTACAGCTTCATGTCCCACTTGACAAATGTCCCACTGTCCCACTACAGATACATGTCCCACTGTCCCACTACAGCTTCATGTCCCACTTGACAAATGTCCCACTGTCCCACTACAGCTTCATGTCCCACTTGACAAATGTCCCACTGTCCCACTACAGATACATGTCCCACTGTCCCACTTGACAAATGTCCCACTGTCCCACTACAGATACATGTCCCACTGTCCCACTACAGCTTCCATGTCCCACTTGACAAATGTCCCACTGTCCCACTACAGATACATGTCCCCACTGTCCCACTACAGCTTCATGTCCCACTTGACAAATGTCCCACTGTCCCACTACAGCTTCATGTCCCACTTGACAAATGTCCCACTGTCCCACTACAGCTTCATGTCCCACTTGACAAATGTCCCACTGTCCCACTACAGATACATGTCCCACTGTCCCACTACAGCTCCATGTCCCACTTGACAAATGTCCCACTGTCCCACTACAGCTTCATGTCCCACTTGACAAATGTCCCACTGTCCCACTACAGATACATGTCCCACTGTCCCACTACAGCTTCATGTCCCACTTGACAAATGTCCCACTGTCCCACTACAGCCACATGTCCCACTGTCCTGTCCATGTCCACTTGACAAATGTCCCACTGTCCCACTACAGATACATGTCCCACTGTCCCACTTGACAAATGTCCCACTGTCCCACTACAGCTTGTCCCATGTCCCACTTGACAAATGTCCCACTGTCCCACTACAGATACATGTCCCACTGTCCCACTACAGCTTCATGTCCCACTTGACAAATGTCCCACTGTCCCACTACAGCTTCATGTCCCACTGTCCCACTACAGCTTCATGTCCCACTTGACAAATGTCCCACTGTCCCACTACAGCTTCATGTCCCACTTGACAAATGTCCCACTGTCCCACTACAGCTTCATGTCCCACTTGACAAATGTCCCACTGTCCCACTACAGATACATGTCCCACTGTCCCACTACAGCTCCATGTCCCACTTGACAAATGTCCCACTGTCCCACTACAGCTTCATGTCCCACTTGACAAATGTCCCACTGTCCCACTACAGATACATGTCCATGTCCCACTTGACAAATGTCCCACTGTCCCACTACAGCTCCATGTCCCACTTGACAAATGTCCCACTGTCCCACTACAGCTTCATGTCCCACTTGACAAATGTCCCACTACAGATACATGTCCCACTGTCCCACTACAGCTCCATGTCCCACTTGACAAATGTCCCACTGTCCCACTACAGTCTGTCCCACTGTCCCACTTGACAAATGTCCCACTGTCCCACTACAGCTTCATGTCCCACTGTCCCACTTGACAAATGTCCCACTGTCCCACTACAGATACATGTCCCACTGTCCCACTACAGCTTCCATGTCCCACTTGACAAATGTCCCACTGTCCCACTACAGATACATGTCCCACTGTCCCACTACAGCTGTCCCACTGTCCCACTTGACAAATGTCCCACTTGTCCCACTGTCCCACTGTCCCACTACAGCTTCCATGTCCCACTTGACAAATGTCCCACTGTCCCACTACAGCTTCATGTCCCACTTGACAAATGTCCCACTGTCCCACTACAGATACATGTCCCACTGTCCCACTACAGCTTCCATGTCCCACTTGACAAATGTCCCACTGTCCCACTACAGCTTCATGTCCCACTGTCCCACTACAGCTTCATGTCCCACTTGACAAATGTCCCACTGTCCCACTACAGATACATGTCCCACTGTCCCACTACAGCCTCCATGTCCCACTTGACAAATGTCCCACTGTCCCACTACAGCTTCCATGTCCCACTTGACAAATGTCCCACTGTCCCACTACAGCTTCATGTCCCACTTGACAAATGTCCCACTGTCCCACTACAGATACATGTCCCACTGTCCCACTACAGCTCCATGTCCCACTTGACAAATGTCCCACTGTCCCACTACAGCTTCATGTCCCACTTGACAAATGTCCCACTGTCCCACTACAGATACATGTCCCACTGTCCCACTACAGCTTCATGTCCCACTTGACAAATGTCCCACTGTCCCACTACAGCTTCATGTCCCACATGTCCCACTGTCCCACTACAGCTTCATGTCCCACTTGACAAATGTCCCACTGTCCCACTACAGATACATGTCCCACTGTCCCACTACAGCTCCATGTCCCACTTGACAAATGTCCCACTGTCCCACTACAGATACATGTCCCACTGTCCCACTTGACAAATGTCCACTGTCCCACTACAGCTGTCCCACTTGACAAATGTCCCACTGTCCCACTACAGCTTCATGTCCCACTTGACAAATGTCCCACTGTCCCACTACAGATACATGTCCCACTGTCCCACTACAGCTTCATGTCCCACTTGACAAATGTCCCACTGTCCCACTACAGATACATGTCCCACTGTCCCACTACAGCTCCATGTCCCACTCTTGACAAATGTCCCACTGTCCCACTACAGCTTCATGTCCCACTTGACAAATGTCCCACTGTCCCACTACAGATACATGTCCCACTGTCCCACTACAGCTTCATGTCCCACTTGACAAATGTCCCACTGTCCCACTACAGCTTCATGTCCCACTTGACAAATGTCCCACTGTCCCACTACAGACCTTCATGTCCCACTTGACAAATGTCCCACTGTCCCACTACAGATACATGTCCCACTGTCCCACTACAGCTCCATGTCCCACTTGACAAATGTCCCACTGTCCCACTACAGCTTCATGTCCCACTTGACAAATGTCCCACTGTCCCACTACAGATACATGTCCCACTGTCCCACTTGACAAATGTCCCACTGTCCCACTACAGATACATGTCCCACTGTCCCACTACAGCTTGTCCATGTCCCACTTGACAAATGTCCCACTGTCCCACTACAGATACATGTCCCACTGTCCCACTACAGCTCCATGTCCCACTTGACAAATGTCCCACTGTCCCACTACAGCTTCATGTCCCACTTGACAAATGTCCCACTGTCCCACTACAGATACATGTCCCACTGTCCCACTACAGCTTCATGTCCCACTGTCCCACTTGACAAATGTCCCACTGTCCCACTACATGTCCCATGTCCCACTTGACAAATGTCCCACTGTCCCACTACAGCTTCATGTCCCACTCTTGACAAATGTCCCACTGTCCCACTACAGATACATGTCCCACTGTCCCACTACAGCTCCATGTCCCACTTGACAAATGTCCCACTGTCCCACTACAGCTTCATGTCCCACTTGACAAATGTCCCACTGTCCCACTACAGATACATGTCCCACTGTCCCACTACAGCTTCATGTCCCACTTGACAAATGTCCCACTGTCCCACTACAGATACATGTCCCACTGTCCCACTACAGCTCCATGTCCCACTTGACAAATGTCCCACTGTCCCACTACAGATACATGTCCCACTGTCCCACTACAGCTCCATGTCCCACTTGACAAATGTCCCACTGTGTCCCACTCCCACTACAGATACATGTCCCACTGTCCCACTACAGCTTCCATGTCCCACTTGACAAATGTCCCACTGTCCCATGTCCCACTTGACAAATGTCCCACTGTCCCACTACAGCTTCATGTCCCACTTCTGACAAATGTCCCACTGTCCCACTACAGATACATGTCCCACTGTCCCACTTGACAAATGTCCCACTGTCCCACTACAGATACATGTCCCACTGTCCCACTTGACAAATGTCCCACTGTCCCACTACAGCTTCATGTCCCACTTGACAAATGTCCCACTGTCCCACTACAGATACATGTCCCACTGTCCCACTACAGCTTCATGTCCCACTTGACAAATGTCCCACTGTCCCACTACAGATACATGTCCCACTGTCCCACTACAGCTCCATGTCCCACTTGACAAATGTCCCACTGTCCCACTACAGTGCTTCATGTCCCACTTGACAAATGTCCCACTGTCCCACTACAGATACATGTCCCACTGTCCCACTACAGCTCCATGTCCCACTTGACAAATGTCCCACTGTCCCACTACAGCTTCATGTCCCACTTGACAAATGTCCCACTGTCCCACTACAGCTTCATGTCCCACTTGACAAATGTCCCACTGTCCCACTACAGATACATGTCCCACTGTCCCACTACAGTGCCCCATGTCCCACTTGACAAATGTCCCACTGTCCCACTACAGCTTCATGTCCCACTTGACAAATGTCCCACTGTCCCACTACAGATACATGTCCCACTGTCCCACTACAGCTCCATGTCCCACTTGACAAATGTCCCACTGTCCCACTACAGCTTCATGTCCCACTTGACAAATGTCCCACTGTCCCACTACAGATACATGTCCCACTGTCCCACTACAGCTCCTGTCCCATGTCCCACTTGACAAATGTCCCACTGTCCCACTACAGCTTCATGTCCCACTTGACAAATGTCCCACTGTCCCACTACAGATACATGTCCCACTGTCCCACTACAGCTTCATGTCCCACTTGACAAATGTCCCACTGTCCCACTACAGATACATGTCCCACTGTCCCACTACAGCTCATGTCCCACTTGACAAATGTCCCACTGTCCCACTACAGCTCCATGTCCCACTTGACAAATGTCCCACTGTCCCACTACAGCTTCATGTCCCACTTGACAAATGTCCCACTGTCCCACTACAGATACATGTCCCACTGTCCCACTACAGCTCCATGTCCCACTTGACAAATGTCCCACTGTCCCACTACAGCTTCATGTCCCACTTGACAAATGTCCCACTGTCCCACTACAGATACATGTCCCACTGTCCCACTACAGCTTCATGTCCCACTTGACAAATGTCCCACTGTCCCACTACAGATACATGTCCCACTGTCCCACTACAGCTCCATGTCCCACTTGACAAATGTCCCACTGTCCCACTACAGCTTCATGTCCCACTTGACAAATGTCCCACTGTCCCACTACAGATACATGTCCCACTGTCCCACTACAGCTCCATGTCCCACTTGACAAATGTCCCACTGTCCCACTACAGATACATGTCCCACTGTCCCACTACAGCTTCCATGTCCCACTTGACAAATGTCCCACTGTCCCACTACAGCTTCATGTCCCACTTGACAAATGTCCCACTGTCCCACTACAGCTTCCATGTCCCACTTGACAAATGTCCCACTGTCCCACTACAGATACATGTCCCACTGTCCCACTTGACAGCTCAATGTCCCACTACTGATACATGTCCCACTGTCCCACTACAGCTTCATGTCCCACTTGACAAATGTCCCACTGTCCCACTACAGATACATGTCCCACTGTCCCACTACAGCTTCATGTCCCACTTGACAAATGTCCCACTGTCCCACTACAGATACATGTCCCACTGTCCCACTACAGCTTCATGTCCCACTTGACAAATGTCCCACTGTCCCACTACAGCTTCATGTCCCACTTGACAAATGTCCCACTGTCCCACTACAGATACATGTCCCACTGTCCCACTACAGGTCCATGTCCCACTTGACAAATGTCCCACTGTCCCACTACAGCTTCATGTCCCACTTGACAAATGTCCCACTGTCCCACTACAGATACATGTCCCACTGTCCCACTACAGCTCCATGTCCCACTTGACAAATGTCCCACTGTCCCACTACAGCTTCATGTCCCACTTGACAAATGTCCCACTGTCCCACTACAGTCCACTGTCCCACTTGACAAATGTCCCACTGTCCCACTACAGCTTCATGTCCCACTTGACAAATGTCCCACTGTCCCACTACAGATACATGTCCCACTGTCCCACTACAGCTCCATGTCCCACTTGACAAATGTCCCACTGTCCCACTACAGATACATGTCCCACTGTCCCACTACAGCTCCATGTCCCACTTGACAAATGTCCCACTGTCCCACTACAGATACATGTCCCACTGTCCCACTACAGCTTCATGTCCCACTTGACAAATGTCCCACTGTCCCACTACAGATACATGTCCCACTGTCCCACTACAGCTCCATGTCCCACTTGACAAATGTCCCACTGTCCCACTACAGCTTCATGTCCCACTTGACAAATGTCCCACTGTCCCACTACAGATACATGTCCCACTGTCCCACTACAGATACATGTCCCACTGTCCCACTACAGCTCCATGTCCCACTGTCCCACTGACAAATGTCCCACTGTCCCACTACAGCTTCATGTCCCACTTGACAAATGTCCCACTGTCCCACTACAGATACATGTCCCACTGTCCCACTACAGCTCCATGTCCCACTTGACAAATGTCCCACTGTCCCACTACAGCTTCATGTCCCACTTGACAAATGTCCCACTGTCCCACTACAGATACATGTCCCACTGTCCCACTACAGCTCCATGTCCCACTTGACAAATGTCCCACTGTCCCACTACAGCTTCATGTCCCACTGTCCCACTACAGCTGTCCATGTCCCACTTGACAAATGTCCCACTGTCCCACTACAGCTTCATGTCCCACTTGACAAATGTCCCACTGTCCCACTACAGATACATGTCCCACTGTCCCACTACAGCTTCATGTCCCACTTGACAAATGTCCCACTGTCCCACTACAGCTTCATGTCCCACTTGACAAATGTCCCACTGTCCCACTACAGCTTCATGTCCCACTTGACAAATGTCCCACTGTCCCACTACAGCTTCATGTCCCACTTGACAAATGTCCCACTGTCCCACTACAGCTTCATGTCCCACTGTCCCACTACAGCTCCAT
The DNA here is from genome assembly GCA_034440635.1 of Lepas anatifera. Taxonomy (NCBI): domain Eukaryota; kingdom Metazoa; phylum Arthropoda; class Thecostraca; family Lepadidae; genus Lepas; species Lepas anatifera. The sequence continues at coordinate 520,007 of JAOTON010000197.1, forward strand.
GTCCCACTTGACAAATGTCCCACTGTCCCACTACAGATACATGTCCCACTGTCCCACTACAGCTTCATGTCCCACTTGACAAATGTCCCACTGTCCCACTACAGATACATGTCCCACTGTCCCACTACAGCTTCATGTCCCACTTGACAAATGTCCCACTGTCCCACTACAGTGCTTCATGTCCCACTTGACAAATGTCCCACTGTCCCACTACAGATACATGTCCCACTGTCCCACTACAGCTCCATGTCCCACTTGACAAATGTCCCACTGTCCCACTACAGCTTCATGTCCCACTTGACAAATGTCCCACTGTCCCACTACAGATACATGTCCCACTGTCCCACTACAGCTCCATGTCCCACTTGACAAATGTCCCACTGTCCCACTACAGCTTCATGTCCCACTGTCCCACTTGACAAATGTCCCACTGTCCCACTACAGATACATGTCCCACTGTCCCACTACAGCTCCATGTCCCACTTGACAAATGTCCCACTGTCCCACTACAGCTTCATGTCCCACTTGACAAATGTCCCACTGTCCCACTACAGCTTCATGTCCCACTTGACAAATGTCCCACTGTCCCACTACAGATACATGTCCCACTGTCCCACTACAGCTCCATGTCCCACTTGACAAATGTCCCACTGTCCCACTACAGCTTCATGTCCCACTTGTCCCACAAATGTCCCACTGTCCCACTACAGATACATGTCCCACTGTCCCACTACAGCTCCATGTCCCACTTGACAAATGTCCCACTGTCCCACTACAGCTTCATGTCCCACTTGACAAATGTCCCACTGTCCCACTACAGATACATGTCCCACTGTCCCACTTGACAGCTCCATGTCCCACTACTGATACATGTCCCACTGTCCCACTACAGCTTCATGTCCCACTTGACAAATGTCCCACTGTCCCACTACAGATACATGTCCCACTGTCCCACTACAGCTTCATGTCCCACTTGACAAATGTCCCACTGTCCCACTACAGATACATGTCCCACTGTCCCACTACAGCTCCATGTCCCACTTGACAAATGTCCCACTGTCCCACTACAGCTTCATGTCCTTCATGTCCCACTTGACAAATGTCCCACTGTCCCACTACAGATACATGTCCCACTCTGACCCATGTCCCACTGTCCTCTACAAATGTCCCACTGTCCCACTACAGCTTCATGTCCCACTTGACAAATGTCCCACTGTCCCACTACAGCTTCATGTCCCACTTGACAAATGTCCCACTGTCCCACTACAGATACTGTCCCATGTCCCACTTGACAAATGTCCCACTGTCCCACTACAGACTGTCCCACTGTCCCACTTGACAAATGTCCCACTGTCCCACTACAGCTTCATGTCCCACTTGACAAATGTCCCACTGTCCCACTACAGATACATGTCCCACTGTCCCACTACAGCTCCATGTCCCACTGTCCCACTTGACAAATGTCCCACTGTCCCACTACAGCTTCATGTCCATGTCCCACTTGACAAATGTCCCACTGTCCCACTACAGATACATGTCCCACTGTCCCACTACAGCTCCATGTCCCACTTGACAAATGTCCCACTGTCCCACTACAGCTTCATGTCCCACTGTCCTGACAAATGTCCCACTGTCCCACTACAGCTTCATGTCCCACTGTCCCACTTGACAAATGTCCCACTGTCCCACTACAGATACATGTCCCACTGTCCCACTACAGCTTCATGTCCCACTTGACAAATGTCCCACTGTCCCACTACAGCTTCATGTCCCACTTGACAAATGTCCCACTGTCCCACTACAGCTTCATGTCCCACTTGACAAATGTCCCACTGTCCCACTACAGTACTTGTCCCACTGTCCCACTTGACAAATGTCCCACTGTCCCACTACAGATACATGTCCCACTGTCCCACTACAGCTTCATGTCCCACTTGACAAATGTCCCACTGTCCCACTACAGATACATGTCCCACTGTCCCACTACAGCTTCCATGTCCCACTTGACAAATGTCCCACTGTCCCACTACAGCTTCATGTCCCACTTGACAAATGTCCCACTGTCCCACTACAGATACATGTCCCACTGTCCCACTACAGCTTCATGTCCCACTTGACAAATGTCCCACTGTCCCACTACAGATACATGTCCCACTGTCCCACTACAGCTCCATGTCCCACTTGACAAATGTCCCACTGTCCCACTACAGCTTTCATGTCCCACTTGACAAATGTCCCACTGTCCCACTACAGATACATGTCCCACTGTCCCACTACAGCTTCCATGTCCCACTTGACAAATGTCCCACTGTCCCACTACAGCTTCATGTCCCACTGTCCCACTACAATGTCCCACTGTCCCACTCTGACAAATGTCCCACTGTCCCACTACAGCTTCATGTCCCACTTGACAAATGTCCCACTGTCCCACTACAGCTTCATGTCCCACTGTGACAAATGTCCCACTGTCCCACTACAGATACATGTCCCACTGTCCCACTACAGCTTCCATGTCCCACTTGACAAATGTCCCACTGTCCCACTACAGATACATGTCCCACTGTCCCACTACAGCTCCATGTCCCACTTGACAAATGTCCCACTGTCCCACTACAGCTTCATGTCCCACTTGACAAATGTCCCACTGTCCCACTACAGCTTCATGTCCCATGTCCCACTTGACAAATGTCCCACTGTCCCACTACAGATACATGTCCCACTGTCCCACTACAGCTCCATGTCCCACTTGACAAATGTCCCACTGTCCCACTACAGCTTCATGTCCCACTTGACAAATGTCCCACTGTCCCACTACAGCTCATGTCCCACTTGACAAATGTCCCACTGTCCCACTACAGCTTCATGTCCCACTTGACAAATGTCCCACTGTCCCACTACAGATACATGTCCCACTGTCCCACTACAGCTTCATGTCCCACTTGACAAATGTCCCACTGTCCCACTACAGATACATGTCCCACTGTCCCACTACAGCTCCATGTCCCACTTGACAAATGTCCCACTGTCCCACTACAGCTTCATGTCCCACTGTCCACTTGACAAATGTCCCACTGTCCCACTACAGATACATGTCCCACTGTCCCACTACAGCTCCATGTCCCACTTGACAAATGTCCCACTGTCCCACTACAGTTCATGTCCCACTGTCCCACTTGACAAATGTCCCACTGTCCCACTACAGCTTCATGTCCCACTTGACAAATGTCCCACTGTCCCACTACAGATACATGTCCCACTGTCCCACTACAGCTTCATGTCCCACTTGACAAATGTCCCACTGTCCCACTACAGCTTCATGTCCCCTTGACATGTCCCACTGTCCCACTACAGCTTCATGTCCCACTTGACAAATGTCCCACTGTCCCACTACAGCTTCATGTCCCACTTGACAAATGTCCCACTGTCCCACTACAGCTACATGTCCCACTGTCCCACTACAGACAAATGTCCCACTGTCCCACTACAGATACATGTCCCACTGTCCCACTACAGCTTCCATGTCCCACTTGACAAATGTCCCACTGTCCCACTACAGATACATGTCCCACTGTCCCACTACAGCTCCATGTCCCACTTGACAAATGTCCCACTGTCCCACTACAGCTTCATGTCCCACTTGACAAATGTCCCACTGTCCCACTACAGATACATGTCCCACTGTCCCACTACAGCTTCATGTCCCACTTGACAAATGTCCCACTGTCCCACTACAGCTTCATGTCCCACTGTCCCACTACAGCTTCATGTCCCACTTGACAAATGTCCCACTGTCCCACTACAGATACATGTCCCACTGTCCCACTACAGCTCCATGTCCCACTTGACAAATGTCCCACTGTCCCACTACAGATACATGTCCCACTGTCCCACTACAGCTCCATGTCCCACTTGACAAATGTCCCACTGTCCCACTACAGCTTCATGTCCCCACTTGACAAATGTCCCACTGTCCCACTACAGATACATGTCCCACTGTCCCACTACAGCTCCATGTCCCACTTGACAAATGTCCCACTGTCCCACTACAGCTTTCCATGTCCCACTTGACAAATGTCCCACTGTCCCACTACAGATACATGTCCCACTGTCCCACTACAGCTGTCCCATGTCCCACTTGACAAATGTCCCACTGTCCCACTACAGCTTCATGTCCCACTGTCCCACTTGACAGCTCATGTCCCACTACAGATACATGTCCCACTGTCCCACTACAGCTTCATGTCCCACTTGACAAATGTCCCACTGTCCCACTACAGATACATGTCCCACTGTCCCACTACAGCTTCATGTCCCACTTGACAAATGTCCCACTGTCCCACTACAGCTTCATGTCCCACTTGACAAATGTCCCACTGTCCCACTACAGCTTGTCCCACTGTCCCACTTGACAAATGTCCCACTGTCCCACTACAGATACATGTCCCACTGTCCACAAATGCCCCATGTCCCACTTGACAAATGTCCCACTGTCCCACTACAGCTTCATGTCCCATGTCCCACTTGACAAATGTCCCACTGTCCCACTACAGATACATGTCCCACTGTCCCACTACAGCTCCATGTCCCACTTGACAATGATGTCCCACTGTCCCACTACAGCTTCATGTCCCACTTGACAAATGTCCCACTGTCCCACTACAGCTGTCCATGTCCCACTTGACAAATGTCCCACTGTCCCACTACAGCTTCATGTCCCACTTGACAAATGTCCCACTGTCCCACTACAGATACATGTCCCACTGTCCCACTACAGCTCCATGTCCCACTGTCCCACTACAGATACATGTCCCACTGTCCCACTACAGCTTCCATGTCCCACTTGACAAATGTCCCACTGTCCCACTACAGCTCCAGTTTCATGTCCCACTTGACAAATGTCCCACTGTCCCTACTACAGATACATGTCCCACTGTCCCACTACAGCTTCATGTCCCACTTGACAAATGTCCCACTGTCCCACTACAGCTTCATGTCCCACTGTCCCTTGACAAATGTCCCACTGTCCCACTACACTACTTCAGCTTCATGTCCCACTTGACAAATGTCCCACTGTCCCACTACAGATACATGTCCCACTGTCCCACTACAGCTTCCATGTCCCACTTGACAAATGTCCCACTGTCCCACTACAGCTTCATGTCCCACTTGACAAATGTCCCACTGTCCCACTACAGATACATGTCCCACTGTCCCACTACAGCTCCATGTCCCACTTGACAAATGTCCCACTGTCCCACTACAGCTTCATGTCCCACTTGACAAATGTCCCACTGTCCCACTACAGATACATGTCCCACTGTCCCACTACAGCTTCCATGTCCCACTTGACAAATGTCCCACTGTCCCACTACAGATACATGTCCCACTGTCCCACTACAGCTCCATGTCCCACTTGACAAATGTCCCACTGTCCCACTTGACAAATGTCCCACTGTCCCACTACAGCTTCATGTCCCACTTGACAAATGTCCCACTGTCCCACTACAGATACATGTCCCACTGTCCCACTACAGCTTCATGTCCCACTTGACAAATGTCCCACTGTCCCACTACAGATACATGTCCCACTGTCCCACTACAGCTTCCCATGTCCCACTTGACAAATGTCCCACTGTCCCACTACAGCTTCATGTCCCACTTGACAAATGTCCCACTGTCCCACTACAGATACATGTCCCACTGTCCCACTACAGCTCCATGTCCCACTTGACAAATGTCCCACTGTCCCACTACAGATACATGTCCCACTGTCCCACTACAGCTTCCATGTCCCACTTGACAAATGTCCCACTGTCCCACTACAGATACATGTCCCACTGTCCCACTACAGCGCTCCATGTCCCACTTGACAAATGTCCCACTGTCCCACTACAGATACATGTCCCACTGTCCCACTACAGCTCCATGTCCCACTTGACAAATGTCCCACTGTCCCACTACAGCTTCATGTCCCACTTGACAAATGTCCCACTGTCCCACTACAGATACATGTCCCATGTCCCACTTGACAAATGTCCCACTGTCCCACTACAGATACATGTCCCACTGTCCCACTACAGCTTCTTCCATGTCCCACTTGACAAATGTCCCACTGTCCCACTACAGATACATGTCCCACTGTCCCACTACAGCTCCATGTCCCACTTGACAAATGTCCCACTGTCCCACTACAGCTTCATGTCCCACTTGACAAATGTCCCACTGTCCCACTACAGATACATGTCCCACTGTCCCACTACAGCTCCATGTCCCACTTGACAAATGTCCCACTGTCCCACTACAGCTTCATGTCCCACTTGACAAATGTCCCACTGTCCCACTACAGCTTCATGTCCCACTTGACAAATGTCCCACTGTCCCACTACAGATACATGTCCCACTGTCCCACTACAGCTTCCCATGTCCCACTTGACAAATGTCCCACTGTCCCACTACAGCTTCATGTCCCACTTGACAAATGTCCCACTGTCCCACTACAGATACATGTCCCACTGTCCCACTACAGCTCCATGTCCCACTTGACAAATGTCCCACTGTCCCACTACAGCTTCATGTCCCACTGTCCCACTACAGCTCCATGTCCCACTTGACAAATGTCCCACTGTCCCACTACAGCTTCATGTCCCCTACTTGACAAATGTCCCACTGTCCCACTACAGATACATGTCCCACTGTCCCACTACAGCTCCATGTCCCACTTGACAAATGTCCCACTGTCCCACTACAGCTTCATGTCCCACTTGTCCCCTACAAATGTCCCACTGTCCCACTACAGATACATGTCCCACTGTCCCACTACAGCTCCATGTCCCACTTGACAAATGTCCCACTGTCCCACTACAGCTTCATGTCCCACTTGACAAATGTCCCACTGTCCCACTACAGATACATGTCCCACTGTCCCACTACAGCTTCATGTCCCACTTGACAAATGTCCCACTGTCCCACTACAGATACATGTCCCACTGTCCCACTACAGCTCCATGTCCCACTTGACAAATGTCCCACTGTCCCACTACAGCTTCATGTCCCCTGTCCACTTGACAAATGTCCCACTGTCCCACTACAGACACATGTCCCACTGTCCCACTTGACAAATGTCCCACTGTCCCACTACAGCTTCCATGTCCCACTTGACAAATGTCCCACTGTCCCACTACAGATACATGTCCCACTGTCCCACTACAGCTCTTGACAAATGTCCCACTTGTCCCACTACAGATAATGTCCCACTGTCCCACTACAGCTTCATGTCCCACTTGACAAATGTCCCACTGTCCCACTACAGATACATGTCCCACTGTCCCACTACAGCTCCATGTCCCACTTGACAAATGTCCCACTGTCCCACTACAGCTTCATGTCCCACTTGACAAATGTCCCACTGTCCCACTACAGATACATGTCCTACTGTCCCACTTGACAAATGTCCCACTGTCCCACTACAGATACATGTCCCACTACAGACTGTCCATGTCCCACTTGACAAATGTCCCACTGTCCCACTACAGCTTCATGTCCCACTTGACAAATGTCCCACTGTCCCACTACAGATACATGTCCCACTGTCCCACTACAGCTCCATGTCCCACTTGACAAATGTCCCACTGTCCCACTACAGCTTTCATGTCCCACTTGACAAATGTCCCACTGTCCCACTACAGATACATGTCCCACTGTCCCACTACAGCTCCATGTCCCACTTGACAAATGTCCCACTGTCCCACTACAGCTTCATGTCCCACTTGACAAATGTCCCACTGTCCCACTACAGATACATGTCCCACTGTCCCACTACAGCTCCATGTCCCACTCTTGACAAATGTCCCACTGTCCCACTACAGCCTTGTCCCACTGTCCCACTTGACAAATGTCCCACTGTCCCACTACAGATACATGTCCCACTGTCCCACTTTGTCCCACTTGACAAATGTCCCACTGTCCCACTACAGATACATGTCCCACTGTCCCACTACAGCTTCCATGTCCCACTTGACAAATGTCCCACTGTCCCACTACAGATACATGTCCCACTGTCCCACTACAGCTTCATGTCCCACTTGACAAATGTCCCACTGTCCCACTACAGATACATGTCCCACTGTCCCACTACAGCTCCATGTCCCACTTGACAAATGTCCCACTGTCCCACTACAGATACATGTCCCACTGTCCCACTACAGCTTCCATGTCCCACTTGACAAATGTCCCATGTCCCACTGTCCCACTACAGATACATGTCCCACTGTCCCACTACAGCATGTCCCACTGTCCCACTTGACAAATGTCCCACTGTCCCACTACAGCTTCATGTCCCACTTGACAAATGTCCCACTGTCCCACTACAGATACATGTCCCACTGTCCCACTTGACAAATGTCCCACTGTCCCACTACAGATACATGTCCCACTGTCCCACTACAGCTCCTAATGTCCCACTTGACAAATGTCCCACTGTCCCACTACAGCTTCATGTCCCACTTGACAAATGTCCCACTGTCCCACTACAGATACATGTCCCACTGTCCCACTTGACAAATGTCCCACTGTCCCACTACAGCTTCATGTCCCACTTGACAAATGTCCCACTGTCCCACTACAGATACATGTCCTACTGTCCCACTTGACAAATGTCCCACTGTCCCACTACAGATACATGTCCCACTGTCCCACTACTGTCCCACTGTCCCACTTGACAAATGTCCCACTGTCCCACTACAGTGTCCCCATGTCCCACTTGACAAATGTCCCACTGTCCCACTACAGCTTCATGTCCCACTGTCCTACTTGACAAATGTCCCACTGTCCCACTACAGCTTCATGTCCCACTTGACAAATGTCCCACTGTCCCACTACAGATACATGTCCCACTGTCCCACTTGACAAATGTCCCACTGTCCCACTACAGACACATGTCCCACTGTCCCACTACAGACAATGTCCCACTGTCCCACTTGACAAATGTCCCACTGTCCCACTACAGCTTCCATGTCCCACTTGACAAATGTCCCACTGTCCCACTACAGTCCTTCATGTCCCACTTGACAAATGTCCCACTGTCCCACTACAGATACATGTCCCACTGTCCCACTACAGCTCCATGTCCCACTTGACAAATGTCCCACTGTCCCACTACAGCTTCATGTCCCACTTGACAAATGTCCCACTGTCCCACTACAGATACATGTCCCACTGTCCCACTACAGCTCCATGTCCCACTTGACAAATGTCCCACTGTCCCACTACAGCTTCATGTCCCACTTGACAAATGTCCCACTGTCCCACTACAGATACATGTCCCACTGTCCCACTACAGCTTCCATGTCCCACTTGACAAATGTCCCACTGTCCCACTACAGCTTCATGTCCCACTGTCCCACTACAGCAAATGTCCCACTGTCCCACTTGACAGATACATGTCCCACTGTCCCACTACAGCTTCATGTCCCACTTGACAAATGTCCCACTGTCCCACTACAGACACATGTCCTTCATGTCCCACTTGACAAATGTCCCACTGTCCCACTACAGCTTTCCCATGTCCCACTTGACAAATGTCCCACTGTCCCACTACAGCTTCATGTCCCACTGTCCCACTTGACAAATGTCCCACTGTCCCACTACAGATACATGTCCCACTGTCCCACTACAGCTCCATGTCCCACTTGACAAATGTCCCACTGTCCCACTACAGCTTCATGTCCCACTTGACAAATGTCCCACTGTCCCACTACAGATACATGTCCCACATGTCCCACTTGACAAATGTCCCACTGTCCCACTACAGCTTCATGTCCCACTTGACAAATGTCCCACTGTCCCACTACAGATACATGTCCCACTGTCCCACTACAGCTCCATGTCCCACTTGACAAATGTCCCACTGTCCCACTACAGCTTCATGTCCCACTTGACAAATGTCCCACTGTCCCACTACAGATACATGTCCCACTGTCCCACTACAGCTCCATGTCCCACTTGACAAATGTCCCACTGTCCCACTACAGCTTCATGTCCCACTTGACAAATGTCCCACTGTCCCACTACAGCTTCATGTCCCACTTGACAAATGTCCCACTGTCCCACTACAGCTTCATGTCCCACTTGACAAATGTCCCACTGTCCCACTACAGATACATGTCCCACTGTCCCACTTGACAAATGTCCCACTGTCCCACTACAGCTTGTCCCACTGTCCCACTTGACAAATGTCCCACTGTCCCACTACAGACAATGTCCCACTGTCCCACTTGACAAATGTCCCACTGTCCCACTACAGCTCCATGTCCCACTTGACAAATGTCCCACTGTCCCACTACAGCTTCATGTCCCACTTGACAAATGTCCCACTGTCCCACTACAGATACATGTCCCACTGTCCCACTACAGCTCCATGTCCCACTTGACAAATGTCCCACTGTCCCACTACAGCTTGTCCCACTGTCCCACTTGACAAATGTCCCACTGTCCCACTACAGATACATGTCCCACTGTCCCACTACAGCTCCATGTCCCACTTGACAAATGTCCCACTGTCCCACTACAGCTTCATGTCCCACTTGACAAATGTCCCACTGTCCCACTACAGATACATGTCCCACTGTCCCACTACAAAGCCCCATGTCCCACTTGACAAATGTCCCACTGTCCCACTACAGCTTCATGTCCCACTTGACAAATGTCCCACTGTCCCACTACAGATACATGTCCCACTGTCCCACTACAGCTCCATGTCCCACTTGACAAATGTCCCACTGTCCCACTACAGCTTCATGTCCCACTGTCTTTGACAAATGTCCCACTGTCCCACTACAGACATGTCCTTCATGTCCCACTTGACAAATGTCCCACTGTCCCACTACAGCTACATGTCCCACTGTCCTACTTGACAAATGTCCCACTGTCCCACTACAGATACATGTCCCACTGTCCCACTACAGCTCCATGTCCCACTTGACAAATGTCCCACTGTCCCACTACAGCTTCATGTCCCACTTGACAAATGTCCCACTGTCCCACTACAGATACATGTCCCACTGTCCCACTACAGCTTCATGTCCCACTTGACAAATGTCCCACTGTCCCACTACAGCTTCATGTCCCACTGTCCCACTACAGCTCCATGTCCCACTTGACAAATGTCCCACTGTCCCACTACAGCTTCATGTCCCACTTGACAAATGTCCCACTGTCCCACTACAGATACATGTCCCACTGTCCCACTACAGCTTCATGTCCCACTTGACAAATGTCCCACTGTCCCACTACAGCATGTCCCACTGTCCCACTTGACAAATGTCCCACTGTCCCACTACAGATACATGTCCCACTGTCCCACTACAGCTCCATGTCCCACTTGACAAATGTCCCACTGTCCCACTACAGCATGTCCCACTGTCCCACTTGACAAATGTCCCACTGTCCCACTACAGATACATGTCCCACTGTCCCACTACAGCTTCATGTCCCACTTGACAAATGTCCCACTGTCCCACTACAGATACATGTCCCACTGTCCCACTACAGCTCCATGTCCCACTTGACAAATGTCCCACTGTCCCACTACAGCTTCATGTCCCACTTGACAAATGTCCCACTGTCCCACTACAGATACATGTCCCACTGTCCCACTACAGCTCCATGTCCCACTTGACAAATGTCCCACTGTCCCACTACAGCTTCATGTCCCACTGTCCCACTTGACAAATGTCCCACTGTCCCACTACAGACACATGTCCCACTGTCCCACTTGACAAATGTCCCACTGTCCCACTACAGCTGTCCATGTCCCACTTGACAAATGTCCCACTGTCCCACTACAGATACATGTCCCACTGTCCCACTACAGCTCCATGTCCCACTTGACAAATGTCCCACTGTCCCACTACAGCTTCATGTCCCACTTGACAAATGTCCCACTGTCCCACTACAGATACATGTCCCACTGTCCCACTACAGCTCCATGTCCCACTTGACAAATGTCCCACTGTCCCACTACAGCTTCATGTCCCTACTTGACAAATGTCCCACTGTCCCACTACAGCTTCATGTCCCACTTGACAAATGTCCCACTGTCCCACTACAGATACATGTCCCACTGTCCCACTACAGCTCCATGTCCCACTTGACAAATGTCCCACTGTCCCACTACAGCTTCATGTCCCACTGTCCCACTTGACAAATGTCCCACTGTCCCACTACAGATACATGTCCCACTGTCCCACTACAGATACATGTCCCACTGTCCCACTACAGCATGTCCCACTGTCCCACTTGACAAATGTCCCACTGTCCCACTACAGCTTCATGTCCCACTTGACAAATGTCCCACTGTCCCACTACAGATACATGTCCCACTGTCCCACTTGACAAATGTCCCACTGTCCCACTACAGTACCATGTCCATGTCCCACTTGACAAATGTCCCACTGTCCCACTACAGATACATGTCCCACTGTCCCACTTGACAAATGTCCCACTGTCCCACTACAGATACATGTCCCACTGTCCCACTACAGCTCCATGTCCCACTTGACAAATGTCCCACTGTCCCACTACAGCTTCATGTCCCACTTGACAAATGTCCCACTGTCCCACTACAGATACATGTCCCACTGTCCCACTACAGCTCCATGTCCCACTTGACAAATGTCCCACTGTCCCACTACATGTCCTTCATGTCCCACTTGACAAATGTCCCACTGTCCCACTACAGATACATGTCCCACTGTCCCACTACAGCTCCATGTCCCACTTGACAAATGTCCCACTGTCCCACTGTCCCACTACAGCTTCATGTCCCACTTGACAAATGTCCCACTGTCCCACTACAGACACATGTCCTTCATGTCCCACTTGACAAATGTCCCACTGTCCCACTACAGATACATGTCCCACTGTCCCACTACAGCTTCATGTCCCACTTGACAAATGTCCCACTGTCCCACTACAGCTTCATGTCCCACTTGACAAATGTCCCACTGTCCCACTACAGATACATGTCCCACTGTCCCACTACAGCTCCATGTCCCACTTGACAAATGTCCCACTGTCCCACTACAGCTTCATGTCCCACTTGACAAATGTCCCACTGTCCCACTACAGACACATGTCCCACTGTCCCACTTGACAAATGTCCCACTGTCCCACTACAGTCCTTCATGTCCCACTTGACAAATGTCCCACTGTCCCACTACAGCTTCATGTCCCACTTGACAAATGTCCCACTGTCCCACTACAGATACATGTCCCACTGTCCCACTACAGCTCCATGTCCCACTTGACAAATGTCCCACTGTCCCACTACAGCTTCATGTCCCACTACGCTCCTGTCCCACTTGACAAATGTCCCACTGTCCCACTACAGATACATGTCCCACTGTCCCACTACAGCTCCATGTCCCACTTGACAAATGTCCCACTGTCCCACTACAGCTTCATGTCCCACTTGACAAATGTCCCACTGTCCCACTACAGATACATGTCCCACTGTCCCACTACAGCTCCATGTCCCACTTGACAAATGTCCCACTGTCCCACTACAGCTTCATGTCCCACTTGACAAATGTCCCACTGTCCCACTACAGATACATGTCCCACTGTCCCACTACAAGCTCCATGTCCCACTTGACAAATGTCCCACTGTCCCACTACAGCTTCCATGTCCCACTTGACAAATGTCCCACTGTCCCACTACAGATACATGTCCCACTGTCCCACTACAGACCATGTCCCACTGTCCCACTTGACAAATGTCCCACTGTCCCACTACAGCTTCATGTCCCACTTGACAAATGTCCCACTGTCCCACTACAGACACATGTCTCACTGTCCCACTTGACAAATGTCCCACTGTCCCACTACAGATACATGTCCCACTGTCCCACTTGACAAATGTCCCACTGTCCCACTACAGACACATGTCCCACTGTCCCACTACAGCTCCATGTCCCACTTGACAAATGTCCCACTGTCCCACTACAGCTTCATGTCCCACTTGACAAATGTCCCACTGTCCCACTACAGACACATGTCCCACTGTCCCGCTTGACAAATATCCCACTTCACAGAAATCATGAGTGGTTTCATTATTTTTGGCTAATAGTACGCGTAATTGCACTAAATTCCAAGATTCGACCAAGGTGCCAAATTCCCTTTAAGAATGTTCATTTCACACCAGTTTGCAAATTATGACATTTCTAACGAGATCTCGTCAGTGTGAGTGCCCTTAGAGACAGAAGCAAGTGGTGCAAATTGTATCAACCTGGTGCAAATTTGTAAGACTGGTGAGAGGAAGGTGACAATTAAACCAAACAAATACTAAATGGTTATTAAGACAGACGAGGTGGCTTGAGAAAAAGTCCCTTAGTAATAAGAGGTAGCATTGCATTGGATGGGTAGGAATGGGTGCGTTTTCTCCCATGTATATGACATATTTCTGCAACTTCTTGGAGGCTGGTGGTGAGAGAATTTTAGATCGCTGGTGCGACTCGTCCGGCCTGTTGCCATACTTTGCAGGCTGGATTTTACACAACAGGGGGGTATCTGGAAAACAAAAATCACATGCCTATGTCCACTTCAGGGTTATTTTCTGCCACAAAATTTTCTTACCTGCCCCAAAAAGGGGCAAAAGCAGCCCCAAACTGGTAGGTCAGCCTCTCTCGAGGCTGCCCCAGCAGGACGTCAAAACTTCCCACCTTCGGAAAAATGGGAACCAGCTTCAATCCCTTAAGCTGTTGATCACAATGTATATAATAAACATACTGTACCAAGCCTTATAAAGTTCACAAACCAATAAAGTAGGGACTGGGTCCTCAACTCGCTGTTCCCCACCTGCTTCAAGAACATTGACGTATACTGGGCAGATATATTGTACAAAATCCTGACTTAGTCTGGTGATGGCTCATCATGAGCTCAATGACAGCACAAATGAGAGGCACCGGGAATACCTAAAAATACCTGTACACCTAGGGTATTCCAAGGTAATCATGTGGCCTTCCATCTGGCATGTAATTCCCTTGACAGAGCATAACGCGTATAGGTACCTTCCATTCTGACCTCTAAATCTATCAGCCAGGGTTAAGTAGAAAATACAATGTTAAATACTCAGACTATGCTTTAAATAATCGCTTACAGCCTGTATTGAAATCCGTAATGATCCCTAGTGAATTGTGAAAGACAGGCCGAAGCAATCAAGCAACCCCTCGCGCTCACCTATGCGCTTCCAAAATGGCGTATCCAAAGCCGTGGACTTGCTGAAAGCTTCCTTTAATTCAGTCCACCTCTTTTCTGAAACGCATTTCCGCTCCAGCAACGCTAGAAACGCTTGCAGTATTTATGACCTATTCGTCATAAAAACGGCGGTGTTTATGACGCATCCGTCATAAACACCGCTTCCTCTCATATGACCTATTCGTCATAAATACCGCGGTGGTCGTGTTGGTAGAGAAAGCTCGCAGCCCTCCACTCGCAGCCCTCGTCAGGGTCGACTCGACGGTCGTAAAAGAAACGCGAAATCTAAGCAATGACCAGCGTGCAGCCGGGATACCACGAGGCGCAAGAGGATTAGAGGTCCCGTCAGACCTACAACCGGTCCCCGCATCAGACAAGTGGTGATCACGGCCCCCTTTTTAGCGTCTGCCACACGCCAAACGGTTTGACGGCCCTGGACCACGTTTAGGCACAGTTCTGTGTGAAATGATGTCTCTCCCCTGCCCCCTTTTCCTGTCCCGACACACTGGTAGCGGCCACGGGGAATAGGCTCCCTCGTTGGCTTAATGACGAATAGACGGCTCTCCTTTCCCGTTCGAAAGGCTTGCACAAGCACAGTAATTTATATTTATCCCATTAAATTTATCCACAAAATAACGAGGCCCGATGCCAATTCAAATCAGGTGATACAAAAAGACTAATTAGGCAAATGAACAATGATTTAGCAAAACGAGCTCCGATGACAATTCAAATCAGGTGATACAAAAGGCTAATTGGACAAATTAACAATGACTTGGCAATCTGCAAATTATTTAATAAAACCGACAACAAAACGCCACCCTTCTGCCACTCGCACCCTTACTCACGCTCACACACACCCGCCTACTCACACACACACACACCCAAACACACACAGCCACGCGCACGGCGCGACCCACCTCTACGACGCGACGGGCAGGAGAGAGCCACGTTCTAACCTACACACGGCTTATGTAGCCTTAGCGGGGCTCTCTCTGCTGCCGCGTCGTTTTGCCGCTAGTCGGCCACGCAGCCCACACCCACCGAGCCAGGCTAAATCCCTAACAGACAAATAGTAACATGATTCGCACAAACATAATAACTTTACAGAACGGTGTCTCCTCCGAGTTTCGCTCAAATTCACACCATAGGCTTGCCGGGCCCTCAGCAACTCACCCCTAAAGTGATGATACGTCACATTTACCCGTTCGTCCGCCAGATGTGAAAATGTAAAATTCACCCAAATTGGCGTCTCCTGCGATTTAGCTAAAATTCACACAATATGCTCCATGGGCCCTAAGCAATTCACACCTGAATTGATTTTACGTCACATTTACCCCTTCACCAACTAGAGGTGAAAAGTGAAATTCACCCAAAATGGCGTGAGCTCCGATTTCGCTCAAATTCACACCATAGACTCATCGGGCCCTCAGTAACTCACCCCTAAAGTGATTATACGTCACATTCACCTGTTCACCCACTAGAAGTGAAAAAGTGAAATTCACCCAAAACGGCGTCTTCAGTGACAGGTTCAGCGACAGAGTCGCCCAAAATGGCGAATTTTTCACCCCTAGTGGGCGAAAAATGAAAAAAATCCCAACTTCACTTTTCACCTCTAGTGGGTGAACGGGTAATTGTGACGTATATTCACCTTAGATATGAGTTGCTAAGGGACCGAAGAGCCTATGGTAGGAATTTGAGCAAAATCGGAGCCGCCGTTTCGGGTGAATTTCACTTTTTCACCTCCAGTGGGTGAACGGGTGAATGTGACGTACAATCACTTTGGGGGCGAGTTGCTGGGGGCCCGAAGAGCCTAAAGTGTGAATTTGATCGAAATAGTAGGGGACTCCGTTTTGGCTAAATTTGACTTTTTCACCTCTAGTGGGTGAACGGGTGAATGTGAGGTAAAATAACTTTCGGGCTGAAATGCTGAGAGCCCGAGGAGCCTATGTTGTAAATTTGAGCGATATCGGAGGAGACACCGTTGCGCTTGAATTTCACTTTTTCACCTCGGTTGGGTGAACGGGTGAATGTGACGGAATATCACTTGAGGGGTGAGTTGCTGCGGGTCTGACAAGACTATGGTGTGAATTTGAGCGAAATAGCAGGAGAGTCCGGTCCGGGTGAGTTTCACTTTTTCATCTCTAGCGGGTGAACGGGTGAATGTGACGTATAAATACTCTGGGGGTGAATTGCTGAGGGCATGGGGAGCCTATGGTGTGAATTTGAGCGAGATCGCAGGAGACGCCGTTTCGGGTGAATTTCCAGTTTTTCACCTCTAGCGGGTGAACGGGTGAATGTGACGTATAATCACTGAAGGGATGAGTTGCTGAGGGCCCGAAGAGCCTATGGTGTGAATTTGAGCAAAATCGGAGACGCTGTTCGGGGTTAATTTTATTTTTTCACCTCTAGCGGGTGAACAGATGAATGTGACGTATAAACATTTTAGGGGTGAGTTGCTGAGGGCCCGACGACGCTATGGTGTGAATTTGACCGAAATCGGGAGACGTCGTTTCAGGTAAATTTCACGTTTTCACCTCTAGCGGGTGAACGGGCGAATGTGACCTAAAATCACTTTAGGAGTGAATTGCTGAGAGCCCGAGGAGCCTATGGTGTGAATTTGAACGAAACCGCAGGAGAAGCCTCCCCGGGCGAATCCGTCCCTGAATCCGAATGCCAATCTGTCGCTGACTTCATGGACGTCTGTTCTCTTCCTGGGGGTCACGGAGGCGCCAAAACGTGCATTGCGATTCCCCTTGACTCGACCTTGACTCTACATGACCTGAGCCGTCTGTTTTCGTAACTCAGTACTATCCTTCTAGCCTTCGAGCCTACTTGCTCCCTCTGGCTAGGCTGTCAGAAAATTGCGATTGTGTAAGAAAATTACGCAATCGAATACCAAATCGATTGGTCCCACAGTTGACGTTCCCGGTGGGTTCTAAGTTAATGGGATTTGATGCATCACAATGTAAACAGATTTTACGCCACCGTAGTTAAGCCCTCCTAATAACACAGCAATATTGTCACATTGTTGTGAAAGTGTTACGTATATATTGTGACAACATTTTCCAACAATGTTGCCGGAATATTTTTGTGGACACGGGACAATACTGTGACTATATGTCAGGACAACATTACGGGAAGTCAAATGCTGGTATAATTCCTGTATTTAATATAAAATCCCTACAAAAACATGTTTTTATGGTATTATTGTTACGCAAGAGTTTCCAAATACTCCTGTCTCCTTTGCCAGACAAATGATTCCTTGCCATATGCCTTGTTGTGATAGCAATGTTGCAAAATATTGCAACAATGTTATTTGGGGCATTATTGCTTGGTAAATATTGCTACAACATTGTTGCAATATTATGGCAATATGGTTAATATATTGTTTTGTTTTTGACAATGTTGTAAAAAAATTGCCTCGTTTTTGCTACAATGTTGTGGATATCTTGCGGATATGTTGTGTAGATGTTGATATGACAACATACCTACCTGCAATATTAGTTTTTAATATAGCTGTAATATTGCTTCCTAATATCGTGGGAATGTCCACTTTACTGATCGTAGTCACATTTGTTCGAGCCCGTCAGGAAGAAGGCTGGAGTTTCCGTTGAGCAGTTTATTACAGTCGGACGATATGAATACATTGCGGCCGGCCAGTACTGCTCGCAGACGACCCGACCCGTAAGGCATTGAGTAATTTATTGCAGTCGGACGATGTGAACACACGGGGCCAGCCAGTGCCGCGAGCAGACAGCCCGACCCATGTTATAATCCCGTTTTGCTCTGCGGCTTTGTTTCGCGCGCACATAAATACTCAGTGCAGTAGCAGGCTGTATTAGGCCCGACTCCCGAGCACCGACTGCTGTGGCCACAAGCATGCAAACACACACCGGCCACGGTCACCGCCGCCGGCCAAGCCCGGCAGGGGCAGCGCAAGCACGCCGGCCGGCGGGGGATCACAACATCTCCCCCCCCAACGATTGCTGCATATAATTAACATGAACCTCTTGATGGGACCAAACGCAGCAGCAACTCGTCTTCACACACATATGCGAATAGTTTGAAACACACTAATCATACGAGCGGTCGTTCCAGCGGACCTGGAGGCGCTGGGGCAGCCGACGGGCGCGTAGGCTGGATCTGTCTGGCTGGCCTGGGCCGAAGCTGTGCCTATTGTAGCGACACCACACGCTCCATTATTGGTGGGAGTCGCTCCTCCCGCTCCGCCGATAGCTGCGCCTGTTGCAGCAAAAGCTGAGAGAGTTTCTCCACATCAACCATATTAGCACTGAAGCGCAGAACAAGAGGAGCGAAAACTAAACACTAACATAATTCACGACCGTGCCATGTTATAATCCCGTCATGCTTTGCAGCTTCGTCTCGCGTACACTTAAATGCTCTGTGCAGTAGCACGCTGTATTAGGCTCGACTCCCGAGCACCGACTGCCGTGACCACATGCATGCACACCGGTCACCGTCGCCGGTCAAGCCCGGCAGGGGCAGCGTAAGCACAACGGCCGGCGGGGGATCACAACAATGAGGCGTTGAGCAGTTTATCGCGGTCGGACGATGTGTACACACGCACCCGGCTAGTGCCACGTGCAGACTACCTGACCTGTGAGGCGAGTCAGGCCACGGTTAATGCCATGACGTCACGCTTGACATGCCATCTCATTGGTTGGCGCCGGTCCGGTGACATGGTCGGCGCGGAGCACCGAGTGGTGCGAATATACAGAACCCGCACAACGTTGTGAGATAAGGCGTGTGACCAAACCAAACAGTGACAAAAATAGAAGAATTAGCCGGTGGAAAAATTAAATTAGTCGGCGGAAGGTCTCGCAGCTTTAAGGGAGACACACTTTCACCAGGGCTTGTCGGTGTTGGATTGTGACGCAACTGTCCTTTATTTTCCATCCCCATCATCTCTGACAGTCCAGATGAAATTATCAAGTTCACTCAACTTCTATTGTTACAATGTTCCCGCTACAACATTGTCACTAGGTTATTTCGAAATTTTGCTGCAATATTGTTTTCACACCATCGTCACAAACATTGTTTTCATAACATCGCCGCAATCACAACAAAATATGCGTTGCTGGACCCACAATGTACCGCCTAAATTTTCAAACGTGGCACCCAGAACTGAATGTCTCGCTGCACTAGTTTTATTATAACATAAGTATACCAATATATTGTTTTTTGAATATTGTTACACTAATGTTGTCACAATAATGCTGCAAAGTTGCTGTGGAAACATTGTCACAATGTTGCACTAACAATGTTTTTTATCGTTTTTATTCGATATTGAGGGACTGCTTGGAACACTGGATCAAACATGACTATGCCGAATTTCAAAACATGCATTTTCTTCACAAATACCTCTTGGTTGTATCAACAACATTGTAGAAACATTTATACAATATTGCCGCCCCTACGTTGAGTTCCGGCGTTCTGAGCACCTTGTTTGGTTGTATCTACAATGTAGGCTATATATTGAGACAATATTACACCCACAATTGTTTTGCCCACAATATTGTGACAATGTTAAAGCAAATGTTGTGATGACAATATTGTTTAGACAAGATATTCACGATCATTGTCACAATGTTGTGTGCTACTAGGGCCATGCCAGTTCTCGGAGCCGTCCCGGCCCGCTAGAGATGGAATCGTGGGTCACCGCTATTGATGACCTCCACAATCGGCCCCCGAAGAGTCCACCAAGTTACCACCACTATCATCGATCCTGCACACAGCACGTCGTCCCGGAGCCGTACGGGTCGTCCCCTGTGAGGTTTGCGCTAAGTAGTGCACGGACTTCTCAGGACACCAGTAAAGTAAAGAAAAAGTAAAGAATATCCGCCAACCCATCTTTAACCGGAGCCAACCCGTCTTCCACAGCAGTGCCCCAGCTTGGTCCGTTGAAGGAGATGTGACAGGGCCACGCCGCCACAGACCACGTTGCGAGGTCTGTGGCGGCAATCCGGGCCTTCGCGGCAGCAGACGAGGCAGCGCGCCGCAAGGCACGCCGGGTCCGCGCACTGCTGACATTGGCGGCGGGAGGGAAGACGGCCGATGCGGTACAGGTACTGTCTGGAGAGCCCCAAGTGACCTGTCCTCAGCTGGTGCACGTTGAAGACGTCTTCCCGGCTCTCGGTGAGGACCGGCGTCGGCATCCGGTCCCCCATGATGCGCCTGAACAGGCTGTCCGACCAGCAGCATGGCCAGGCCCTGGAGGCGGCGCGGTCGACAGCTCGGGTGAGGCTGCCCACTGAAGGAACGTATCTTGTCCCCTGGCCACAGCTTGGAGGCGAAGGTGCCACACCGACGCGCCCAACGTGGTCTGCTAGGCGCCGGCGCCGCTCGCAAGATTCGACAGGGCAGCCTACAGGGTGTTTCATAAAGAATGATATTTTTGAATTGATCATAATACGGTTATAAATAGGTTGTTGTGGTATGATTTACATATCAATCGAAAGCAAATTTTGGGACATTTACGATTATTTGTATTTTGATAACTGTTTTTATATGTTTACTAGTTAAAAGTAGTCTTAAAAATGAGCTGAAAAATACTGTCTGTTTTGTCTTCATCGAAATGTTCGTAGAAATCACGCGCGTATCACGTGACAATTATCACGCCAACGACACTGCAAACATTACATCGTCACTGCGGTACATCACAGTCCACAGGCACATTGCCTCTGGAAATTAATTCTAAAAAAACACACCTCTCAAGCTTAGGTCCAAGCAAGCAATCCCCAATTGGTCCATGTCCCTTGTTCTGCGGTGAACGGTGGGGTCTTCTGCGCCGTGTCCGCCGCATCCAGTCATTCATATGGAAGGTAAGCCAACGAGCCATTTGGAGCTTGAGCCAACAACTTTAAATTTGTAATGTTACTGAAACTTGTGCCTTTGATGTGCATGCTCACGTGCCATTTTTGTGTGCTAAAACCTTTTTAGAACCTGCCAGTTCCGTTTTCTCAAAGATAAGCGGGCATGTATTATGTTTCTTGCATCATTTTTTCCGAGTACATTTAAGACGGGGGAAAATATTTGATGCAAATGAAAAATGTCTATAGAAAAATGTCCTATAATTTACCATTAAAATGAGCGTTTTGTGGGCGGGTTTGAAGGATTTTGAGTCCTTTACTGAACATTTAAAAAATATCATTCTTTCTGAAACACCCTGTATATCACGTTTTCTTGTACCATCTTGTGGACCTATATAAAAACAGTAAAAATAATGTGAAGCTTGTAAAATATATTTTTCCAAAAATGTCCCACAATTTACCATCCAAATGACTATTTTCTGAACGAATTTGAAGAAATTTTCATCCTTTTATGACCGTTTCAAAAATATCATTCTTTTTGAAACACCTTGTAGGAGTCCGTGCAGAGGACGATGGGGCACTCAGCTGGGGCGCTCCCCATCTCCAGCAGCTTCTCCAGCGCCGCTCGGATGGCGACGAGCTCGGCGCCCGTGCTGCTGCACAGCCTCCCGGCCGAGAGGTGACCAGGTGCTCATCCCCAGAGGGGAGCACAATGAGGGCCCTCCTCCGCCGGCACTCACTCCTCCTTCCGCAGAGCCGTCACTCCAGACACAGGTGGCCTGGTCTGGCAGGGTGGACAGGTGCTCCTCCGCGGCGGCACGGCGCCGCGCATCCGGCACCCCTCGCAGGGCTTCCGGGCCGACATCCAGGCGGATGTGGACGCGAGTCCTATCCACCCAAAGGGGGATGGTGACGTGCAGCCTTGCTTCGATGGGAACGTCGGACGCCCCCGCTCTCTCCAGCGCCCTCGCACCAACAGCCCGCCGGCCGGTGGTGGTGATCAGGCGCTGAGGGGCGGTAGACTTCGCCGTCACGAGGAGTGGGTCGTCCTTTCGTTTCGTAGGGCTCGGGCCGAACCTGCCAGTCTTGCTGCTAGCACCTGACGACGCACCCTGATAGCCGTGAGGCCCGCTTCTGCCAGCAGCGAGTGACGAAGGGTGCTGACAGGGCATCCGGTGATGGCTCGGGCGCAGGCCCTGAGTTCGCACTCAGGAGCTCCACGTGTGACTCCGACGCAGCGGGCAGCCATGCAGCGGCGGCGTACTCCATGGCGCCGCGCACGTAGCCACTAGCCACAGTGCGAAGTTGTGGCTCTCTAAGCCCCCAGGAGCGGCCCGCCATCGTACGTAGCTGAGCGATGCGGGGCTTTTCTTTCTTGCGAAGGTTGAGGCAATGTTCCCCGAAGTGAAGCTGCCTGTCGAAGGTTACACCGAGGAGCTTCAGATGCTGCCCACCTCTGACGTCAGCGCCATCCACCTTGATGGAGAGGTTCTGAGCGTCCTGGTAGCGCTGGGACAGAACGAGCACCTGCGTCTTGGATCCCGCGATGGTCATCTTCCAGTCCCGAGCCCACTTGACCATGGTGTCAGCAGCCTGTTGGGCGCGCTCTCTGGCGAGGTCGACGGTGCACCCCGTGCTCAATGTAGCCGTATCGTCGGCGTACATGTGCACAGGGGTGCTCGGAACGGGCCCCACTGCTTCCACCAGGTGCGCCGCCCAGAGGGTGAACAGGGTCGGCGCGAGGACCGACCCCTGCGGTAGCCCGGCGCGGAAGATGCGGCCGGAGCTGCGCACCCCGTTCACCTCCGCGCAGGCGCGGCGGTCGCGCAGGAACTGGAAGACCCAGGAGGCCATACACTTGGGGAGGTGGCACAACATCTTGAGCAGTAACATCCGGTAATCGATCTTGTCATAACTGCGGGAGAAATCATAGGCGACGAGGACGAACCTGGCGGCAGTTTTGCCGTCTGACGGGCGGTCTCGCGGCCTCGGGAGGTTAAACCCGTCTTGGAATTCTTGGGTGAGTCGTCCCAGGTTCTCTTCAGCGGATCGGCCGCGCTTGAAGCCGACCTGTTCCTCTGGGATTGTCCTGTCCCTCTCCAGCAGGTGGTTTAGCCTCGCTCCGACCATCCGCTCGGCCAGCTTCGCGATGTGGCTGGTAAGTGAAATGGGCCCGAAACTGGAGACGTCTTGTGGGTTCTTCCCTGCTTTCAAGATCGGTATGATGGTCGCCCTCCTATATGCATTAGACACCACTGAGGTGCGCCACGAGCAGTTGATGAGGTGCAGGAGGGCATCCTGGGCTGCTGGTCCCAGGTACCGAAGGTGCTCCGTGCACACGTTATCGGGATCGGGCGCTTTCCTGGACCTCATCCTCTTAATCTGGTCCAGCATCTCATCTCTGCTAAAAGGCTGGCAGGAGCTGTCACAGGGGCATGGACGTGACCACGCTGCGCACAGTGAGGTCTTTGTGGCTCGGTCACGCCTCCGGTGGCGGTTGTGCTTGCTCACGAGGGAGTACTCGCGAGCAAAGGCCTCGGCCTTGGCTCGGTCCTCCACTGCGACACGGCCACAGTCACCGTTGACCGTCTGGCCGGGGCATACGTCCCGCGCGCCCCCTCCATCCGCCTCATAATATTCGTGACGCAGCCAATGGCCGCGGGCCTGTTCAGCTCCTCGGTGACAAAATACCGGAGAGAGCGCCGTCTTGCCTCCTCCTCGGCCTCTGCGGCTCTTCTCTTGGCGGCCTTCCATCGGTCCGTGGTTTCCCTTGAGGGGACCCGATGAATGTCCGTGGTTTCCCTTGATGAATCCCTCGCCGTCCGGCGCTCCGCCACCGCACTGGTCAGCTCCGGGTCGAGGGCCCAGGGTACGGGGTCGGCACGGGCTCCGCGGGGGATCCTGCAGGAGCTCGCTTCGAGAATGGCGTTCGTCAAGCACGTAGCCATTCCCTCGACCGGCAGGTCCAGCGTAACAGTGCCAGCCACCGCCTCATCACAGTCGGCGGTGAAGCCAGTCCAGTCAGCCTTGTGGAGGGCCCAGCGCGTCTTCCTGATACGCCGGGGGCGACTGTTGGCCACCGACACCGACACCACCTGGGGAGGTGGTCGCTTCCAAGGTCGGTGCCAACCGACCACGTACAGCGGCGCGCCAAGTCTTGGTGGGCCATGACAATATCCGGGGCCGAGAGGCGAGTCTCCACTCCATAGCTGGCACGGGTGGCAGCGCTGTTGTTGAGGATTCGCCAGTTCTTGCGCAGGGACCAGCCATGTATCAGGCGGTCCACCCTGTCCGGGTCTAAACAGACGACATCCCAGGCAGGGTGGTGTCCGTTCACATCCTCCATGATGAGGGTCGGGTCGCCAGCAGGGAAGGCCTCGAGGGAGAAGTTGTTCACCCGCTCGTCCCCGCCAGACGAGCGTATAGGCGGGCGGTAGATGTTGAAGATGTCGATGGTGGGTGAAATCAGTCTCTTGGGTGCGCTCAAGATGACTCTGACGGCGCACCATTCGGTTGTGTCGTCTTGAGGCTGGAGAGGCGACTCTTCGATGACACTGAAGCAGTGACCCAAAATAGGTTTTGCGCTAGGGTGTCGAGTGGAAAATTCAGCTCGGAATGTATGGCGAGTGAGTGGAAAATTCCTCTCAAAATGTATGGCGGAGTAAAAATTTCAAATTTTGTACTCAGGTGGTAAACTCTCAGAGCCCTTGTTTGAACTGAAGGATGGACATTTCCGTTAATTTTCTCAAAGTAAATATTTTTAAATCATGCCCAAACAGCTTTGTTTGACCATTCCCATGTGAGAAATTTGGGTTAAGCAGGTAAATCTTTACCAGCTGAAACCCCCTGATGCAGTCTCCAATTTTTTTAAGGAGTTGGTGAATTTCCACAAATAAAAAACTTTTTGGGGGCCTCTGAGACCAACCTTTGGGGGAAAGAACTCTGGGAGCCACTAACACTCTTGGGGGCTTCCCTAGACCAACTCTTGTGCCCCTCCACTCCCACACGACCAGCTTTTAAGGGCCCCTGAGACGAAATATCGGGGCCCCCTTAGACAACTCTGCAGAGGGGCCTCCGAGATCGGCAGGTGGTGTAAAATGAAAAGGGATTTTTTCATGCAATACCTAGTTCCAAAATTAATTATCTACGCATACACTGTATAGTTTTCCTGTCCGGGACAACGCCCCTCCTATACCTATACCTATAGCTATCGGAATTTTGGAGGCCACTCCTGGCCTCAATCACTGCACCTCGCATACACCTATGCTAGGGCCCAGTAGAGCCTTGGTTTACACTTAACTAACCCAGACGAAACTACAAACTTTCTATCATGGCAATAAACTCTTCCAGACTCTTGCTAAAAGTTTCTTTTCTTTACCTGTCAATTCCCCTGCTTCTCTTCACATATATACTCACCTTCATATGAGTATGCTGCTTTCTATCAATATTAATCGAAGCTGCTGCAGCCTCCTTTCTGTTGTTTCTTCCTTTCGTCTACAATCAGCCAGGCGCGGCGGGCTGCGACAGCGTCGAAGCAACTACTAATTTAAATTTCTGATCGCAATCCAGTTGCCGGTCGCATAAGCAACATAATTTGCATTTGAAAACTTGCTCTAAATTAATTTTCTAAATCCTTATAGACTAGAAAATTATACAACTAAAAGTACACCAAGAGAAAGACTAACAATGTTTTGTCAATAACGAATACGAAACCAGCCTTTCAAAAAGCCTAAAGATGCCGCTTTTATTTACTAGATGTAAAGACGGCGTTTTGGTAAGTCCACGCCGTAGACCAGCCATACAAAAAAGTGCCGATGTTTGAAGGGTAACTGGATGCATTCTTGCTGCCCAAAAAAATCATTTAGTGAAAATGTAAAGTTTAAATGTATTAAAGTACCGGAAACTTTTAGTTCAACTTAAATATCAGCGTATTTATGCCTAGGGTGTCGTAGGGTGTCGTGAGTGGATTTGGGTGTCACACGGCGTGGACGCAGCAATGAAGGGCTAATATGGATAAAAATTATTTTCTACGCAATAAATGGTTAATTTTCTACGATACAATGTCAAAAAAATATGCTGCTTTCCATACAAATTTCAAGATAATTGCTTTTAACAGCAAGATGACCAAAAATGATTTTTCACTATTCTCGGTACCAGAAATACAAAAACAACTTTTCAAGGACGTAAGCCTAGAAATCATATGCACAGATAAACTGCTTTCCAGAAATGTATCTTTCAAAGCGGTCAGCTCATTTTTTTGGCAACACAAGGCTAGGGTGTCTAATTTTCCACTCACCAATTTTGCGAGTGGTGGAATTTAGTGGCAGTGTTCACCCATTGGAACTTTCTCCGGTGGGGCAGGGGAGGGGGCACTGTGCGTCTTGCCCGCGCCAGAATTTCGATTCTGTTGTTCCACTGAAATCGGTGGAGATAAGGATGCCAGGTATAATTGACCAGAAAAATAGAAGTCGCCAGATTCTCTTTCAGAAAAGCGAAAGAAGCGCATAAGAGCCGAGTTAATTTGGCGATCTTCTAGTCGATTCTGCTGCTCTCTTTTTCCAGTGGACGTTGGTAGAGGAGGCAATGGAACTGGGCTTTGTAGTAAGTATTGTTGAGTAAAATTCAATAGTAGTAAAATATTGTTCAATAGTTATTCAATAGTAGTAGTAAATATTGTTGGAAGTGAGTGGAAAATTCAGCAAAAAAATATAAAAGTGAGTGGAAAATTCTGATTGACTGGGTGTCGTTCTGCACCCAGCACCCCAGGTTTTGGGACACTGCACTGAAGTTGAGGCCGTCTCTGACGAGGATTGCGACGTCCCCTCCACAGACAGGCCCCACGACCCTCCTGCCTCTAGCCCTTCGCGAGATAGCGGCGGTCTGAAACACCGGGACCGATAGGGACTTTCCAGCCAACTGAGCCTCATGGATAGACACCACGTCCGTCCTGACGTCCGATAGCCAGCGGCTGAGCTCCACGGTCTTGTTGCGGACTCTCTCCGCGCTCCAACTGACAAGCAGGAGTCGGCCTCGGGTCTGGCATTTGTGGCAGTATCTTCGGTACTTGGCTCGTCGGCTGAAGCCACCCTGAGGGCCCGTTCCGCCGCGATCGCAATTTCCCCCACCGGCGAGCCTTCCCGGCGGGGGGCAGTGGAGTCACTTATCTACGCGGGCCGGGACGCACCGAGTGTCAGTCGGCGCGCCCGGACCCACAGACAGCGTAGGAGATGTTGGAGAGTCGCCAATGGTGGCGGCAGCGCAGCGGTTGCCAGTCGCCGCGGAGCCGCGGCAGCTCCGGGGCGGCGGGGCCGCATGGCGTCGGCCCCGCAACGTCCCGCACCTCGGGGCAGCTGAGTTCCATTTGGACGGCGACGGCCAGCCGCGAGTAGCAATACAGCAGTGGCGTATTCGAGGGCGCCCCGACATATCCACCGACTGCTCCTCCGTGACAGGCGTCTGCTTGAGAGCACTTCCCTGAAAAAGAAAATGCGTTAGCAATTGACAGGTCGTGCCACTGGAAGGCCAACTAAAACCATGTGTTTGTTTCAGCAAGCGCATGAACATGGGCCTGAGCCACCTTCGCTGGGGCGGGGAGATACCCCACAGATCTCGGAAATCACACTTATGAATGAAAAGTGGTAGAAGTTGTGGGGCATCCTGACGTAATCTCTGAAAAATTAAGTTGTTGATTTTTATCAGCAAAGATCTCACAAATCACACAAATGAATGAAAAGTGGTAAACGTTGTTGGGCACCCTGACGTAATCTCTGAAAAAATAAGTTGTCGATTTTTATCAGCCTAAATCCAACGTCGCCAGAGGCCAAACCATGCCACCATACGGATATAAGGAGGATGAATGTTTTTGTCACAGCATCTGACGTACAAAAGCCATAACACAACAATTTAAACATTTGTAATATTCTCAGCAAATTCAATCGAATGATATATAGTACGATCTTGCTAGGTGACATCTCAGTGATTACAAAAATCCAGTGACGCCAACATAAACGCTGTATCTCCGTTCCAGACGAAGTAACTTAGCTAAATCATATTACCCATTAATTTTCAAAAGAGAGGTCATGGCTCGTACCCAACCCTGGGTTATCGAAATAAAAATACCAATTAA
Organism: Lepas anatifera; assembly: GCA_034440635.1. Lineage (NCBI taxonomy): Eukaryota > Metazoa > Arthropoda > Thecostraca > Lepadidae > Lepas > Lepas anatifera. Next base: position 549,215 of record JAOTON010000197.1, read on the forward strand.
CATCTCATAGTAGCCGATGACTTCATATATTGAGATACATTTTAGATAAATCGACTCCACGTATTTACTCATGCTGTTACATTTTTGTTGGAGGTGGTCACTTAACCTGCACTGCTGAGATGACCCGAACTGGACTTAAACTTGCAAAACTGATCAGAAGAAAATGCATCCCAAACCATTTACAGGCTTCTGCGAAAACCCAAATGGGGGGGGCATCAGTGCAAGTGTAACGTTTTGACAGGGCCAGATGCCGGGTTTCATGTATTTATGATGAGCTCATCTACGGAAACGCAGTAGGCGTTTCGGTTGGGATGAAAAGAACAGGACACTGTTTTTACCACAAAAATCCATAAAAAGGACACATTTTAGCATTGATCACTGTCTGCCCCACCAGCACAATACATCAACAATCCAGCGGTTTTGAACATTTTTACTTTTGAGACTTCCATTCAATTAGCCTCCAAATAAAGTTACCTTGTAAATTGTGTTGCACTGAGGATATCATAGATGCCGCAACATGATGTTACAGCATGCCGCAATTGACCAGTCACGTTGTCTTCAGCAGCGTCTCACGGGCCATTCCCAGTTGATGGTGGAGTAGCGCGCCCATTGAAACACAACTCAGTACAGGTGAAGCTCTGTTTAGAGCTGACCTCCATCGAAGATCGCATCAGCACCACCACCACGCTGAGGAGAAGGGAGGTACGGCGGTGTTACGAATGCACTAAAAAAGAGAAAATACGACGGGGCGCTGGTGGGCAATAGACAGGGCAAAGAAAACACCCCACCACACATTAGATTAAACAAAAATTACATACATATAGTACTATACATTGTGCTCCCCATGGAGGTCTTAATATGCTATCTTACATCTAGCCTCCTGAGTCCCCACGTATAGGTATCTATACGCAGGTTTGAATAGCTCTACCACCTCCTACCGATGTCGTAGCCTTTTATATAAATTATGTATAGAAAGCTGGACATTCTAGCTTTCTTCTGGTGTCAAAATCATAAACTAAACCCAAGGGCAAGTGAGTCAAAATTCCCTTTGTTCGACGATAGGCGTGAGCGCCGGACGGTTTCGCGGTTGCTCCGGAGAAGGTATGTAGTTTAAAAATGTTACTGACAGAATCTAGTTTTGATAAGCATATGAACAGAAAGCTTAAATTATTGGAAGTATCTCAGTTTTTATCCGGTGTTTTTAACATTTTTTGTTGCCAAACAATCTCCTTCGAAAATGCTATGTATAGAATTCTATACTCCAGGACTCAATGACGACAAAAGTGACATTATACTTAACCATTTGGAGGGCATCCCAGGCATATCATACTCCTTTGATGTAATGAGACATCATTGATGAGGAGCACATGTTAAGCAAATATTTTTTCCTCGTGGTTTCCTTTGTTTTTAATGTTATAAAACTACAAGATATGGATTGGAACAGGCGATGCTTATCATTCTGGTACTGAAGCGAGGGACAGATCCGAGGAGGGGGATGGGGTAATAGCCCCTCTTAGGCCTACCTTAAGCACTGATAAAACGCCTCCCGCTGGAGCCGCCGGGCCCCCGCGGGAGGGGGGAGCGGTAGCTGCAGCTATACCCCGGTCCCGCAAGTTGTCTTCCAAATACCACGCGAAGGTAGGTCTAGGGGCCCCTCATTATGCAACCGGGGGCCCCCGAAATTAATATCGGTGGCCCCCAGAGTTGTTCTCGGGGTCCCTACCTCTGAGGTCCCACGAACCCCGCGACCGGGCCCCTAAAAATCGTCTCAGGGCCCACTGCTGTCCAAGGCGGGCCCCCTGTCCTCGGCAGTTTTAGGTCCCCGGTATTCCACCCGGGCCCCCTGTGACTGCAACTGGAGCCTCTGCGGTTCACCCGGGCCTCCTTTGGCCATCTGGACACCCTGATATTCTTCCGGGCCACTTGCAGTCCACTTGAAACCGCTGAGTCTGCGACCGAGCCCCTCAGAATTATCCCAAGCCCACTGATGACGAAGTCGGGCCCCTGTTCTCAGCAGTTGCAGATAATTTCCCTGTATCCCACCCGGGCCCTCTGTGACCCAAGTCGGGCCCCCTGCGGCTCACCCAGGCCTCCTGTGGCCATCCGGGCCTCCTGAAATGCTTCCGGGGGCCCATGTGGCTCACTTGCGATCTTGGTGTCGGGGACCGGGCCCCTTACGATAATCTCAGACATATTGTGGATACAGTCAGCCCCCTGCCTTGCTTGCGGGATTCCTTTGGTCTCGGCCCTCTGTGGCTACAACATCTGTTCCTGCTTGGGAGTAGCAGGTTTAGTATCTTAAACACGGTAACTCCTGGCTGGAATACAAGTCTCACGAGGACTTCGAGGAGATCAGGTACCTGGAACTAAAATCCAGCTCACCGATCAGCTCGTGGCTGAAGGTAATAATATGAACTGTGAGGCCAGGCGAGAATACACTGAAAATGTTTCAGAGGCACCAGCTGACGAGCTTCCCACAAAGCGACCAAAGGTTGCAATGTAGTCGAAGGATATCAAAAGTGCTAGCACACAGTACATGCACGAAATTATCCCTGGTAAGGAATCGTACCGAAGATGCCGATGACCGTCCTATAACAAGCTGGCTATCGTCAAGTCCAAGACGTTTGGAGTGCTTCTCTAATTCATTACTGAAACGATCTTTTTTTACCAAGATCCACGAGGCATAAAGGTCATGGAGCGCACACAATGTATCTCTATTGGGAACCTGGATATGGTACATACATGCTTGGGTCTAACGATAGTCCTTGACTGATCCCTAACGAAAACGTGCTTTAATGCTCGGTGGTATTTAATTTAGGAATTAGGACTTTACTAACAGTGGCTTAACACGCGCATTGACGGGGATCTGAGCCACCTTCGCATTGACGGGGGGCGGGCACCCGCCCCCTAAGATTTCGAGAACCACGGTAGGTAGCGAAAAACGGTAAACGGCGTTGGGTTGCCCCTCCACTTCTCCATCGAAAACATTTGAACCATTTTTGTCAGGTCACATTTAAGGTCACGATAGGTCAAAAACAGCCGTCATAGGGATAACCTCGGCCTGCGGCCTCGGCAGGTGCCGCTCTGGCGCAGGAGAAGCCGGTGACAATGTACGTTAGCCAAACAGTTCGATTGACAGGCGAGTTTTTTCAGCAGTTTGATACTTATAACAACGCAATGTTGGAGTTTTAGGTTTTGTGTTCTCATTATGGCTCCATTCAATCCCCTGCCTAGGCCCATGTTTTTCTAAATTAGCATGTCTCTGCATACTGCACCACGCTTGACCTCTGTTCATATCATCAAATAAATAAACACACGCATAATGTTTGTTTTGTTAAGCAAAGACTGGGCATGACGGGAAGAAAGGAGATACAATATAAAATATGATGGGTTTTCCGACGGTATTTCACCCATACCTGCAGATTTTCACCAAATTCAGCCTATTTGTTACCGAGTTATGCCCCAGCTCGAGACCTCAGCCCCACCACCGAACTGATGTCCTGGATCCGCCTATGCTTGAGCTCCTTACCCCAACCCCTTACATATGTCCTGGATCTGCCTATGCTCGAACTCCGTAGCCCCACCTCTATACTGCCCTGGACCCGCCTATGCTTGAACTCCTTAGCCATTACCCCTAATGATGTCCTGGATCCGCCTATGGTCGAGCTCCCGAGCCCCACCCACGTACTGATGTCCTGAATCCGCTTATGCTCGAGCTCCTTAGCCCCACTCCCGTACTGATGTCCAGGATCCGCTTATGTTTTAACTCTTTAGCCCCTACCTGTTTTAACTCTTTAGCCTCTTGATGTCCTGGATCCGCTTATGCTCGAGCTCCTTAGCCCCACCCCCGTACTGATGTCTTTGATCCGCCTATACTCGAGCCCCTTAGCCCCGGCCCCGTACTGATGTCCTGGATCCGCCTCTGCTCGAGCTCCTTAGCCCGACACCCATACTGATGTCCTGGATCCGCCTATGCTCGAGCTCCTTAGCCCCATCTCCGTACAGATGTCCTGGATCCGCCTATGCTGGATCTCCTTAGCCCCACCTCCGTACTGATGCCCTGGATCCGCCTATGCTCGAACTCCTTAGCCCCTACCCCCTACTGATGTCCTGGATCCGCCTATGCTCGAGCTCCTTACCCCACCTTCTTACTGATGTCCTGGATCCGCCTATACTGAACTCCGTAGCCCCTACCCCCCCCACTGATGTCCTGGATCCGCCTTTACTCGAGCTCCGGAGCCACACCCCTGCAGTGATGTCCTGGATCCGCCTATGCTCGAGCTCCTTAGCCCCACACCCGAACTGATGTCCTGGATCTGCCTATGCTCGAACTCTGTAGCCCCACCTCCGTACTGCCCTGGTTTCGCCTATACTCGAACTCTTTAGCCCCTACCACCGTACTAATGTCCTGGATCCGCCTATACTGGAACGCCCGAGCCCCACCACCGTACTGATGTCCTAGATCCGCCTATGCTCGAGCTCCTTAGCCCCTACCCACGTTCTGATGTCCTGGATCCGCCTATGCTCGAGCTCCTTAGCCTCACCCCCGTACTGATGTCCTTGATCCGCCTATGCTCGAACTCTTTAGCCCCTACCCACGTTCTGATGTCCTGGATCCGCTTATGCTCGAGCTCCTTAGCCTCACCCCCGTACTGATGTCCTTGATCCAACTATACTAAAGCCCTTTAGCCCCACCGCCGTACTGATGTCCTAAATCCGCCTCTGCTGAGCTCCTTAGCCCCACACCCATACTGATGTCCTGGATCAGCCTATGCTCGAGCTCCTTATCTCCACCCCCGTACAGATGTCCTAGATCCGCCTATGCTCGATCTCCTTAGCCCCATCCCCGTACTAATATCCTGGATCCGCCTATGCTCGAACTCCGTAGCCCCTACCCCCTACTGATGTCCTGGATCCGCCTATGCTGGAACTCCCGAGTCTCACCCCGTACTGATGTCCTGAATCCGCTAATGCTCAGCTGCTTAGCCCCATCCCCGTACTAATGTCCTGGATCCGCCTATGCTCTAACTCCCTAGCCCGACCCTCGTACCGATGTCCTGGATCCGCCTATGCTCTAACTCCCTAGCCCGACCCTCGTACCGATGTCCTGGATCCGCCTATGCTCTAACTCCCCTAGCCCCACCCTCGTACTGATGTCCTGGGTCTGCCTATGCTCGAACTCTTTAGCCCCTACCCCCATGCTGATGTCCTGGATCCGCTTATGCTCGAGCTCCTTACCCCCCACACCCGTAACGACCCCACCTCCGTGCCCCCCCGAAACGACATAGGCGGATCAAGGGTAAAGGGGACAGGTGCCCCCATAGAATCTTAGCGCCCCCTGAAATTGTCCCGGAAACCCCTGGAAAGTTCGATGGCACCCCCTGAAATGTCGTTTTCCCCGAGATGCAGGTATCGGGGTCTACTGATAGGTTTTAGCGCCTACTTGATAGGTTTTTCCGGCCAAAAGTGGCGTCCCTGGTGTAGATAGCGCCCACCAGGAAGTTTCCCCTTCCACCTCGCCCCCGATAGGCAATCCTGGATCCGCGTATGGGAAGCGACATTTCAGGGAGCGTCATTCGCCTTGAGAGGCGTGTCTTTACAATTTCAGAGGGCGCCGATGGTCGATTGGGGGTTGGGGGAGGGGATGGGGGGGAGAAGGGTGGGGGTCACCTAGCCTACTTATTCCCTGGATCCACCCATGGTCCAAAACAGAAACATAATACTCTTATTGTAAACTCAGACTTTTACGGTACTCTAATTACTTGTGATGCATTATGGGTAGTGTTGGGTACTTTTTACCAGACCATAAATAAACAGAAACGGCCGCGCCGATCGCCGGCGTTGCCGCGACGTGGACGCAGGGGTGACGCGTGGTGATTTGCTACAACGATGCGTGGAGAAACGGCATGTTAGTAAAGGTAACTTGGTGTTTCATTGATATATATGCAGATGGAATGTCGACATATGTCTCTTATCTAGCTGCATGCAAAATTTCATTTCCCCCCAATGACTCTAACCACCCTAAACCCCGGTGTGAAGCAAAAATGAACTGATAAAATTACCACTTTGAAATGCATTTTACGGCTTATAGCGCGGAAGCCGTAAGAGATAAGTGAGGGGTATCAGTGAGAAAAATGACGGCAACGAAGTTTTCTATCCAGCCGTGTTAAGTTCAATACCGTAGCTATCATGGTCTGGAAACCAGGGGGCTGAGAATAAAAATTTTAAAAACTTATATTTTATTTTTGCCTATAAAATAAAAAGTTTCAGTCTGAAAGTTTTTATCTCTAAATATATAATAAAGGAGGCTATTCTCTCTTATTATCTGAAATGGGAACTAATTTTTATCAATTAGATCGGAAGATATAAGGGTTTGAATGATATTTTGGGAAATGCAGACCTTCACGGAATGGGCCAAAAAGGACCCTTAAATTTCCGTTTTTGTTTTGTTTCTGTGTTTGTGCAGTACTGCACAAACCGGCCTTTCAGTTGATATTTGACTCAGAACCTGAACTGCTGTAGCTTCAGATATTTCGAGCCTGTAGTTTAGACCATGAGTTTTATGCCAAATTTAGGGTGCAAAGTTTAAAAGCTAATTTAGAGCCCTAAATTTAAAGCTTTTTCTTTCCAACCTTTTGGGTGAACTACAAATTTCCCTGATGTAAAAGGGTGTAAGTTTGAAGAGTCTAGATGAGTTAGCAAAAAATAGAAAAATAAAAGTTAAAAATCACATAATGCAAAATTCTGGGCAAAATTTTGAAAATTTGGAAAATTGACAACCGTGGTGCTTATTCATTTGGAAGTGCCTTCTATCCACAAAAGTTTTAGGTCTCTGATACCAGCGCTCAGAACAGACAACAACAACAACAACAACAACAACAACAACAGACAACGACGACGAGACCGGAAAAACTGTCAGAATAGAAGCCGTTTCTTACTTCGTTCGTCACCGGCTTCTGATAACATGTAAATTCAGTTTTTCGGCCATTACATCTGAACAAGCAAAGATAGAGCAAAACGACTTGAACTATATGAATCCTCTCAGCAAGCCGAATCGAATGATATATAATTTGACCTTGCTAGTTCAAATCAAGGATTTGACCTGACCTGAGGTCAGGTCAGGGTCAAATTATATAAAATGCATATCATTAGAACCGCAAAGCCCAGGCGAGTCTAATGCAGCTAAAATAAATGCTCTATCACCATCCGTTACTGAGTTACTCTGTAAAAACTATTTTTCCCATGTATTTCCAATGGAGAGGTCATGCCTCGTACCTGACCTTAGGTCATCGATATCAAAAATACCGGAACATATTTTAGAGAACTAGGTAGGGCCATTATGTGATATGAGTTTCAATCGGATAAGTTCACCCTGCTCCGACTTATGCTATCTTAAACATTTTTTTGAGGTCGGGTCACTTCACCTGTACTGGTGACCTGACCTTGGATGACCTAACCTTAAAATTTTCACAGAAGTTGTAAAAATGATGAGGGAAAAGGTATGCCAAGTACGGCGGCGCTACGCGCCGCCGTTTTTCTGCTATCTCCGAAAAACCCGAGGGGGGGCGGGTACCCACCCCCCGTCAATGCGCGTGTTAAGGTGACGATCCGTATTAGTAGACTCAACCGGCGAAGGTACCAAATTTTGTTATGCCTACGTCATAATAATGATTAAAATCTCAGTTAAAAGGGAAAGCAAATACAACGTTCATTATGAGATAGTGACAAATGCATCATGTTTCACGCAGCGCATCCCGAGAAAAAGTTTATCATTAGTGCACTATTTATAGTCATTGAGTCCTGGTGTATAGACTTCTATATATCCAATAAATTATATTTATAAATTTTTGAATTACAATTTTTGTTCATTATTGAGTTCCTTGCATCCAAAACCCCCAAAAATCAAAAAGGGTTTGCACTTCCATCAAATATTTTGGGCTCGGGTCTCAAGAGGATAGTGTTAAGCCTGCCGGATTTTGAAGCGACAGAAAAACAGAAAGACAGACAGAAACACACAAACATACAAACAGAGACAGACCTTGGAATTTTAGGACATGTAGACTGCTAAGCCTATATGTGGGCCAGCCAGCCAGTCAGCCACACAGACAGAGACATACAGACAGAGAAAGAAAAACTTCCAGAAAGCCAGAGATAGACAGGGATAAACAGAAACACAGACAAACAGTGAGAGAACAAGATAGACAGAAACATATAAACGGAGACAGATCGACATAGACAGAAATAAACAAAGACACAACCAGACAGACATTGCCAGATATTCAGAGGAAGCCAGATCTAAATACATACAGACAGACAGAACAAACAAAATACAGGGACAGTCAGACAGACATACAGAGACAGTCAGACATACATACAGAAAAAGTACAGAGACATCCAGGCAGACAGACATACAGAGAATACAGAGGCAGACAGACAGGTAGGCAGACAGACAGAGGAAGCCAGGTCTAAGTACATACAGACAGACAGAACAGCCAGAGATACATACATACAGAGACAGCCAGACAGACATACAGGGACAGTCAGAGACATACAGAAAAGTACAGAGACATCCAGGCAGACAGTCAGACTGATATACAGAAAAATGCAGGCAGACAAGCAGACAGGCAGACAGACAGCCAGACAGATAGTCTGACAGACAGACATTCAAGCAGACAGACAGTCAGGCAGACAGACGGACAGACAGAGTCAGGCAGACATACAGAGTCAGGCAGGCAGGTAGACAGGGAAACAGGCAGGCAGGCAGACAGACAGGGAGACATGCAGGCAGGGAGACATACAGACAGACAGACAGACAGTCAGTCACACAGTCAGACAGTCAGTCACACAATCAGACAGACAGACGGATAGTCAGGCAGACAGGTAGTCAGGCAGACATACATACTGTCAGATGAACAGACAGACTGTCAGGCAGACAGACAGCCTTTTTTATTTTTATAAATTTTGACCAAGTTGTTTCTCAGTTCGACTGTTGGAGTCGGAGTCTCACTAAAGTCATCAAGGGACTTGTCACGGAGACCCCGACCCCACCACCCGAACTAGCAACTCCCACAATGAAGGGTTGATTTAGAAGCCAAAGTTTAACGTCCCACAAAGCACAGGGACGGCCACCCCGCTCAGGTCACCCTCTCACCAGTCAGTTGCCAGCCGACCTGTGCGTTGGGTAAACTATTGAGCGCCGGAGCGTCTCAGGTGAACCGATCCCAAGCCTGGACATGCACTGCCACTGCATGCTTCTGAGCAGCGGGCCGGCGCCCAACGCTCTACTAACTGAGCTACCGGGGCGGCTGTCTGACAGTCTTTCAGACAGGCAGACAGTCAGACAGATATACAGAAAAATGCAGACAGACAGACAGAATCAGTCAGCCAGTCAGTAAGCCAGGTCAGGTCAGGTCAGGTCAGGCAGGCAGGCAGGCAGGAAGACAGACAGACAGACACACTCAGTCAGGCAGTAAGGAAGACAGTCAGGAAGCCAGTCAGAAAGGAAGACAGACATACAGTCAGGCAGACAGATGGACAGACAGTCAGGGGGGACAGACAGACAGTCAGACAGGCAGGCAGGCAGACAGACATACCGTGACAGTCAGACATACATACAAAAAAATACACAGACATCCAGGCAGACAAACATACAGAGAATACAGAGGCAGACAGAGAGACAGGCAGGCAGACAGAGGAAGCCAGGTCTACATACAGACAGACAGGACAGACAGAACAGCCAGACATACATACATACAGAGATAGCCAGACAAACATACAGGGGCAGTCAGACAGACATACAGAAACATCCAGGCAGATATACAGAAAAATAAAGAGAAATCCAGTCATTTTGTCAGTCAGTCAGTCAGACAGTCAGTCAGGCAGACAGTCAGTCAGGCAGACATACAGTCAGGCAGACATACAAACTGTCAGGCAGACATACATACTGTCAGGTGAACAGACAGTCAGTGAGCAGAAATTCGGTGGATGGGGCACTTTCCCTCCGCTGGTGCTTAAAAGGAATGTGGCACCTTCAAAACATGATTTTAAATGAGATAGCCAAGTTTTAAAGTAAGTCAGAAAACCCGGTACTCCATATATCATTTGTTTTCATCCAAACTGAGTTCTGTGACAGAAGGGGGAAGTGGGTTAAGGGAAGGTCAGTTGGGGGTGGGTGAGCAAGGGTGTGAGTGGAAAAGGGGCAGCGAGATTGAGTGGTGCAGCTAACTAACGAGGGACGGGAAGTCTAAGGTGCCCGAATTCGGCCCCCGCCAGCAGGGTATAGGTATGAGATTGCGCCCCCGAGTATAACAATAATAAATCCGTCAAATTTGTCTTGGAACTCAATATTTCAGTAGAAAAAGCTAAAACCTACCTGACACCAGCCCCCTCATCAGCCCCCCACCAGGCGGCCATTGTTGTGAGCTTCCGGGGTGATGACATATGCTGACGTCACAATTAGCATCAGCGAATCGAAGCCCTTGAAGCGTTTCAAGTATGGTAGTGGCTGCCAGATCATAACATCCACAGGCAGATATTTATTTTCCTGGAGGAGTAGTTTTAAAAACAAAATATTGAGCTTATTGAACATTTTTCACAGAAATCATGAGTGATTTCATTATTTTTGGCTAAAAATACGCGTAATTGCACTAAATTCCAAGATTCGACCAAGGTGCCAAATTCCCTTTAAGAATGTTCATTTCACACCAGTTTGCAAATTATGACATTTCTAACGAGATCTCGTCAGTGTGAGTGCCCTTAGAGACAGAAGCAAGTGGTGCAAATTGTATCAACCTGGTGCGAATTTGTAAGACTGGTGAGAGGAAGGTGACAATTAAACCAAACAAATACTAAATGGTTATTGAGGCAGACGAGGTGGCTTGAGAAAAAGTCCCTTAGTAATAAGAGGTAGCATTGCGTTGGATGGGTAGGAATGGGTGCGTTTTCTCCCATGTATATGACATATTTCTGCAACTTCTTGGAGGCTGGTGGTGAGAGAATTTTAAATCGCTGGTGCGACTCGTCCGGCCTGTTGCCATACTTTGCAGGCTGGATTTTACACAACAGGAGAGTATCTGGAAAACAGAAATCACATGCCTTTGTCCACTTCAGGGTTATTTTCTGCCACAAAATTTTCTTACCTGCCCCAAAAAGGGGCAAAAGCAGCCCCAAACTGGTAGGTCAGCCTCTCTCGAGGCTGCCCCAGCAGGACGTCAAAACTTCCCACCTTCGGAAAAATGGGAACCAGCTTCAATCCCTTAAGCTGTTGATCACAATGTATATAATAAACATACTGTACCAAGCCTTATAAAGTTCACAACCCAATAAAGTAGGGACTGGGTCCTCAACTCGCTGTTCCCCACCTGCTTCAAGAACATTGACGTACACTGGGCAGAGATATTGTACAAAATCCTGACTTAGTCTGGTGATTGGTGATGGCTCATCATGAGCTCAATGACAGCACAAATGAGAGGCACCGGGAATACCTAAAAAATACCTGTACACCTAGGGTATTCCAAGGTAATCATGTGGCCTTCCATCTGGCATGGAATCCCTTGACAGAGCATAACGCGTATAGGTACCTTCCATTCTGACCTCTAAATCTATCAGCCAGGGTTAAGTAGAAAATACAATGTTAAATACTCAGACTATGCTTTAAATAATCGCTTACAGCCTGTATTGAAATCCGTAATGATCCCTAGTAAATTGTGAAAGACAGGCCGAAGCAATCAAGCAACCCCTCGCGCTCACCTATGCGCTTCCAAACTGGCGTATCCAAAGCCGTGGACTTGCTGAAAGCTTCCTTTAATTCAGTCCACCTCTTTTCTGAAACGTATTTCCGCTCCAACAACGCTAAAAACGCTTGCAGTATTTATTACCTATTCGTCATAAAAACGGCAGTGTTTATGACGCATCCGTCATTAACACCGCTTCCTCTCATATGACCTATTCGTCATAAATTTCGCGGTGGTCGTGTTGCTTCTTTCGCTTTTCTGAAAGAAAATCTGGCGACTTCTATTTTCCTGGCCAATTCTATCTGGCATCCTTATCTCAACCGATTTCAGTGGAACAACTGAATCGAAATTCTGGCGCGGGCAAGACGCTCAGTGCCCTCTGCCCCACCGGGGAAAGATGTAACGGAAGATAGCACAAGTTCAGCACAGGTTCAGCACAGCTTCAGCACAGTTTCATATTCAGTCCGAGCTTAACTCAATACAAAAAGAATATTTCTGATCATAGAGGACACAAAAAGAAACAAAAACTATGTTTTTCGCATCATCTTTATCCTCCAAAGATAATCCAACCATCATTTTAGTCATGGGGCCCATAGGGGCCCCACTAGGCACTTTGAAATTTTTGGCGAATAGGGCGGACTACTTCGATTTTCTTCAAAACTGGTATATAGCACCTTCATACCAGAAGGATAAATCTGGCTGAAGAACATGCCCGTTGCATTGATTAAGAGGGGCCCTAAAGGGGCCTCGAATTTTCAAAAACCAACTATCCACCAATAAATACAAAAAAACTCCAATGATGCCTATCATATGGAAGGGCTCATTTTCCCAAAGATAATCCAACCATCATTTTAGTCATGGGGCCCATAGGGGCCCCACTAGGGCACTTTGAAAATTTTTGCGAATAGGGCGGACTACTTCGATTTTCTTCAAAACTGGTATATAGCACCTTCATACCAGAAGAATAAATCTGGCTGAAGAACATGCCCGTTGCATTGATTAAGAGGGGCCCTAAAGGGGCCTCGAATTTTCAAAAACCAATTATCCACCAATAAATACAAAAAAATCATCCAATGATCCTTATCATATGAAAGAGCTCATTTTCCCAAAGATAATCTAACCATCATTTTAGTCATGGGGCCCATAGGGGCCCCACTAGGGCACTTTTGAAAATTTTGGCGAATAGGGCGGACTACTTCGATTTTCTTCAAAATTGGTATATAGCACCTTCATACCAGAAGGATAAATCTGGCTGAAGAACATGCCCGCTGCATTAATTAAGAGGGGCCCTAAAGGGGCCTCGAATTTTCAAAAACCAATTATCCACCAATAAATACAAAAAAACCATACAATGATACCTATCATATGAAAGGGCTCGTTTTCCCAAAGATAATCCAACCATCATTTTAGTCATGGGGCCCATAGGGGCCCCACTAGGGCACTTTGAAAATTTTGGCGAATAGGGCGGACTACTTCGATTTTCTTCAAAATTGGTATATAGCACCTTCATACCAGAAGGATAAATCTGGCTGAAGAACATGCCCGTTGCATCAATTAAGAGGGGCCCTAAAGGGACCTCGAATTTTCAAAAACCAATTATCCACCAATAAATACAAAAAAATCATACAATGATACCTATCATATGAAAGGGCACGTTTTCCCAAAGATAATCTAACCATCATTTTAGTCATGGGGCCCATAGGGGCCCCACTAGGGCAGTTTGAAAATTTTGGGGAATAGGGCGGACTACTTCGATTTTCTTCAAAATTGGTATATAGCACCTTCATACCAGAAGGATAAATCTGGCTGAAGAACATGCCCGTTGCATTGATTAAGAGGGGCCCTAAAGGGGCCTCGAATTTTCAAAAACCAATTTTCCACCAATAAATACAAAAAAATCATACAATGATACCTATCATATGAAAGGGCTCATTTTCCCAAAGAATTCTTGAAGAAAGGGCTCGTTTTTCTAAAGAATGATTTGACTCTATCCCTCAAGAGCTGCTTCTGGTAAAACTCTAAGCTTACAGTATCCAAGGAAAGCCCCTACAGTGGATACAGAGTTTTTAACAGGAAGAAGACAGTGTGTGAGGGTTGTAGGTGCCAGGTCTTAGTGGCAACCAGTCGTGCGTGGGATACCACAGGGTCCTGTAGTGGGGCCAGGGTTGGCATTTTTGCCACTTGAGAGGGCTTACTGCCGCCAGCCGGCTTTTACCGGTTTAAACCGACAAAAAGTGGCAAGAAGTGGCAGAAATTTGGGGAGTTTATGGGAAACCCAAAATCCAGGGGGTAAATATAATTTGATAATTTGTATTTATGTTGTCAGATAGCTCCAAAGTATGTTCGCCAATGCGATTATGGGAACATGAATAATAGTTCCATAAATACCAGCGATAAATAAGACATTCATCACTGTTCATGAAATATCCACAAACTAAGAGGAGAGGTTCGGATCTTTGAACCAAACAGTATGGCAGCAGGCCAGACGAGTCGCACCAGCGATCTCAAATTCTCGCAGCGCCAGACGTTGAAGTTGAAGTTGAAGTTGAAGCATACGGACGTGTGGAGGCTCTAGGCCTGTAAGGGTCCGGTCTCAACGCGCTCGTGTACAAGTGGTGTCGCAACCTAGTCGGGTGTCTGGCACTAAGTACATGATATCCTTCCAATGGTTGTCGAGTCTGGTCTTGAAGGAGTTGACACTTGGTGCGGAGACTACTTGCGTGGGGAGAGCGTTCCAGTCATTGACAACACGGATGCCAAATGCATTTCGACGGATTCTAGACTCAGCGCGCGGTTTGATTAGCTTGTAGTCGTGTCCTCTCGTTCGCGAGTTCTCGTCGCGCTGGAAGAAGTATGTTGGATCAAGATCAATGGCACCGTGGAATATCTGAAAGACTCGGATCATGTCACCCCTGCGCCGTCTGTAGTACAGAGAGGGAAGACGCAGGTCCTGCAGCCTCTCGCTGTATGATTTGTGCCGTATCTCGGGGATCAGCCTGGTAGCGCGCCTTTGGACTCTTTCAACCCTCCTCTGGTCCGCCCTGCTGAAGGGTCCCCAGACTAAGTTACCGTACTCTAGGTGAGGTCTGACGAGGGCCTTGAACAGTATTGGAAGCGACACTCGGTTTATGACACTAAATGATCGCCGAATCAGTGCCAGAATTTGCGACCCCTTTGCCACCGCAGAAGCAGCCTGAGCACGAAATTTGAGGTCTGCATCTACAAGGACTCCAAGGTCTCTTTCCTGGACGGAATGGGCAAGCATGGTATCCCCCATAACATATGTGTGCTGCTCGTTGTTGGTTCCAACATGAAGAACAGTGCATTTACTCCTGTTGAATGACAACTGCCAGATTTCAGCCCACTTGCCTGCACGTTCTAAATCAGCCTGAAGTATATGTGAAGAGGCTGTCGAGCTAAGTGGGGCGTACAACTTAGTATCATCTGCAAACACTTTGGGAGCAGAGAGGAAGACATCAGGCAGATCATTAACATACACTACAAACAGCAAAGGGCCAAGCACGGAGCCCTGTGGCACCCCACTCACCACAGGCACCCAGTCAGACTCACAACCATCCACTACAACTCGCTGCTCTCTACCTCGCAAGAAGCTCCCTATCCAAGCCAGCAACTTACCACCAATACCATACCCTTGGAGTTTACAGAGGAGTCTTTCATGTGGCACAGAATCAAAAGCCTTCTGAAAATCCAGGTAGACTGCATCTACTGGCTGCCCTGCCTCGATAGCCCTACTCCAATCATCAATAACTTCCAAAAGCTGTGAGTCGCATGAGCGGCGAGGGCGAAAGCCGTGCTGAGCGGCGGAGAGAAGATCATTCTGCAATAGATGCTGCATCAACTGGTCCCGGATTAGCGCCTCTAGCACTCTACAAGGTATGCACGTGATACTAATAGGCCGGTAGTTGCCTGCGTTCTGGCGATCACCCTTCTTAAAAATGGGCACCACCGACCCTCTCTTCCAAGATTTCGGAAGCACTCCCTCATCAAGAGTTTTTCGAAAGAGTGTTGACAGTGGAGCTGCCAGCACGTCAGCTGCCTCATACAAAACTCGGGGATGTAGGCCGTCAGGGCCCGGAGAGCTGCTTGATTTGAGCCTACAGAGCTTTTGGTGGACTCCTTCGGTTGTGATGGTAATGTCTACAATACATTCACCAGCATAACGGTTTGTGAAGGTAGGAACAGTGGCAGTGTCCTCATTAGTGAAAACAGAAGAAAAGAAACTGTTTAGCAAGGTTGCTTTTGTATGAGCACTGCACTGAAGGACCCCTTTCTCATCTTTTAAGTCAGCGACACGAGATCTAGCTTTAAGTCTGGAGTTAACATGTCGCCAGAATGGTTTGACTGACTGCTTGATGCTGCTTATTATCTTGTGTTCATGCTCCACTAGTAATCTCCTGGTTAGAGCACGAAGCTGATTTCTGAGCATGGCATATCGGGCATGGTCAAGCATGCGCTGTGTCTCATCCTGTGCATGTCGGTAGATATTCCAGGCATCTCGTTTCTTTTCCTTAACCTGATGACCTCGCATGTGGTATAGACACTTATCTGTTGCTTACCAGGACTACTGGTGGGGATGCATGCAGAGACTGCTCTCTCCAGAACATTCACAAAGAAGGAGTATGCTTCGCCCACATGCAGAGTCTGTAGTCTAACCCAATCAGTTGATAATAGCATGAGCTTGAGGCTCTCAAAATCAGCCCGATGGAAGTTAAATTTATTCGGTTTGATCACTGGTGCTGGAGTGTAGCACATGAAAGTGAAGCCCAACACTAAGTGGTCGCTGTTTCCAAGGCCTGGCAAGTACTCCATATTTATGACCATGTGGGGTTCATTGCTGATCACCAGATCAAGGATGTTGGAAGACTCTCCAACCCTGTACCTGGTTGGGTGCCGGACATGCTGGAACAAAAAGTTTTCCTGCAAAAGTTCAATGAAGCCGTGTGAGATGTGAGAAGGTGAGGCTGTGGACAAGCAAGAGTTCCAGTCTATTTGGGGTAGATTGAAATCACCAGTGATCAAGATGTGGGTATGATTTCGTGAGCATATATATCTGAACAGGCCACAGAGACTATCAAGGGACTGTGGTGCTGGTGCCGATGGGCTACGATAAATGCATCCTATCAATACACTGTCTTTATTTTTCAACCTTAGTACCACCCAGACATGTTCTACATAGACAAAACCCTCAACTATGGACTCTGAAGCAGCCAGGTCATCCTTTACAAAAATACATACTCCGCGTATGCCTGAGACACCCAAGCCTGACTGTGAGGGATCAAAATTGATATAAGATACATATCCACGGACTGTGAGTAACGCCCGGGGTATGGGAAGAGTCTGAGCCTTAGGAATGATCTCGGTGAGGAGAATTATGTCAGGCTCATTACCCACTATGGCTACACATAGCTCATCACGCTTGTTCAAGAACTGGTCTGTGTTGGTATACATGACCTTCAACCCACTGTTTCCTCTGGCCCTGCTTAGTCAGTTTGCTTGTTCTGGTGCAGTTTCACCCAGCTCCGCAGAGGAAGGTGGATCCTGTATAGCCCTGGGTCTTTCCTGCCTATTCGTGACCTTGTCCTGGGCGGTGACTGGATGCTCCTTTCTCTCAGTTGGAATGGTTTCACCAGCAGTGTGGGGTTCCTTCTTTTGGCCAGCAGGTTCACCTCCGTCATGTCGAGCCACCTCCTCTACCAGACCGTTTCCTACTCTATGAGCCGCAGGCCCATTAGGTTTCTTGGCTAGGACTGGTTTGACTTCACCCTTATTGTTGACTTTGGATGGTGGGGGGATTCTTGCTGTTTCCAGCTGAGTGATCTTCCCTCTTTTGATGGTGAGGTTAACCTCTCCAGCCTGTCTGCGCCTCCAAAGCTCCTCCCTCAACTTTCTTTGCTCCTGCCTCTCCTTGTAGGTCAGATCAGGAGTCACAAAGACTCGCTTCCACTTTTCCGTGGTCCTTAACTGGGAGGCCCATCTCAGAATGTCATGTTTGGACTCCTCATTATCAAGTGTCACAATAAGGAGTCTGTTCTTATTGGACACTTGTTTGCCAGCCCTGAAGGATTTTGTGGCCTTGACGTTCAGGCTCATTGAGTCCCTGATCATGGACTCAAAGAGTTTCATGTCAGCTTTGGATTTCTCTAAGGTGGAACCCCCATCCTGCTCAGGCAAGTTATGAACAACCAGGTTGTGAGAGCGTCTGTTTCTGTCCAAGAAGCTGTCAAACACTTTAGACAGAGTCTGTGCATCATTCCTTGGCACAGCATGTTCTGTGCTACCCCCTCTGAGCTGGTCATCTAGCTTCTCTTTCACCTCAGCTAGCTTCAGACACCAAAAGTTTGCACCAATCTGCCATATACCAGGGAGAAAAACTCACCTATTCCTACCCACACATTGCAATGCTACCTCCCTTAACAGTTAGGTAGTTGAGGACTTTTTATAAGGCCCCCTCCTCTGTCTTTATAACCATTTAGTCATTATTTGTTTGGTTTTCAGTATCACCTTCCTCGCACCAGTCTCACAAATTCGCACCAGGTTGAAAACATTCACACCACTCGCTTCTGTCTCCAAGGGCACTCGCACCCAGGGTAGTAAGGGACGGGTACTCCAAAGTTGTGAGGCATTATGGGTAATATTTCCCCTGATCACAGTTGACCCAGATGCATTCTGGGTAATATTTCCCCTGATAGCGGTGGACCAAGATGTATTGTGGGTAATATTTCCCCACGATCCGTTTTTCCACCGTTGTGTGTAGGGGATCTTCAGGCTGTTTCTGGGAGGTAAGCAATTTGTTTCGAAAACCATTTTCTACGAAATCAATTGGAACAATGCCATAATTAGTACCAACCATAATGTGTTAGTAGTGCTGTTGGCTGTAATTGAACACATTTATATTTCTGCGGCGAAGTCACTTTAGTTTGTGTAGTGTGTTTATTTGTTTGTTTATAAGGTAAGAGTTTGCTTTAGTTTGTGGGTGCTTTAAGAGAAGGCAAGAGTAATTTCTTGTCTCTCCTTGTTTATAGGACAAAAGAAAAAACGCGGAACCAATTTCTTGTGGTCAGTGTGCACTGGTATTTCCTATAGTCAGTGGAATCAGAATGCTAATGCAGGCGCCTTTTTACGGGCAGTATCTGGCTGTGGTTGGGTTGTAGTATAATGGAGGGTATTGCCAATATCTGCCCATTTTCATTTAAGCTTGCCACAAAACAATCTAAAAATGAGGGTTTAAAATATTCTGATATTTATAACAATTTAGAACGAAGCTCGAAAGGTACTTCAGACCCTCACTGTTGAAGTGAAATTGAAATTAAATCCTGGTGAATGACTTCATGGCAGTGCTGGAAGATAAGTCTCCTGCTGTCCATCCAAGCCTCAGGAAGACATCGCTTTCAGCTTTACCATGGTGAGGCCAAACAGCCTTAATGCTGCTCGCCAGTGTGTTGCTTAGCTGAGGGCTGCGGAGAAGGTCAATCAGTACAAGCAGTGATCTGGCAAGGCGCACCAGACCAGTCTGGCAAGGCACAGTAGTTTGGTATTTTGGTATATTGCAATTAGTTTGGTATTTTGTCTAAAGATTCTCTGATATTCATTCAAGGTTCATTTTGCTGGCACATGCCAATTTTATTTTAGGTACTTGCTGTCTAGGGTACAAAAATTATGTTGGGTGCTGTAATTGCTGATTTGTAAGGTCATTTACCTTACCTTACCTACAATTATCAAGTTAATTTTGGAGGTGCTTGTGGTTTGTTGGTTCCATTCTCTGACAAGCGCAATTCATCCTGAGTCTTCACTTTCTCTTTCTCATACTTTTAGGTACTTTTTTTACTTTTTCTCTTTCTCCACTTTATTGCATTTAAAATAATTATTTCTTGCATTTTTGTGTTGCTGACTCTTTTTAAAACTTCTAGTATGGATAATACATTTCAGGTAAATAATCATGTAGGTATAAACACATATTCACATTCTCAAACACCCCAGATCACCATGGAAACAACCTCCATCTATGCATTTTGTATAGATGCTCCAACATATTGGGGGAAAACTTAAGTCTCCTAGCCCCAACTCCTTGCATCCACCTCCATATATTGTTACCTGAGGCCTTGACTGCTGAGTTTAATGCTTGTTTGATATTCTGAAGTTAACATTGCAGTTTTTCTTTTATGAACATTGGTTTAAACTTCGGTTGGTAATTTCTTAAAAAGTGGATCAAAGTAGACTACTTTCGGTTGTACCTTTATCTTTTTCTCTCTGGCAATAAGTAGCGCAACATTCATGTTTTTATTGCCTTCCTTGAGGTATTTCCTATTGTATTGTCTGCAATTAGTTTATGGGAGTGGCAAATTTCATAGAGGAGTTCATTTGATAAATGTTGATAATTAAACAACCATCAAGTCTGCAAAGTATGGCAGCAGTCCAGACGAGTCGCACCAGCCATCTAAAATTTTCGCACCGCCAGCCACCAAAAATTACGCACCAATCTTCCCTATACGAGGGAGAAAAAACGCACCCATTCCTACCCACAAGATGCAATGCTACCTCTCTTATTAGTTAGTCAGTTGAGGGCTTTTCATAAAGTCCCCTCCTGTATCTTTATAACCATATAGCCATTATTTGTTTGGTTTTCAGTGTCACCTTACTCGCACCAGTCTCACAAATTCGTACCAGGTTGGTAAAATTCGCACCACTCGCTCCTGTCTCCAAGGGCACCCGCACCAACGAGTTCTCGTCGAAAATGCCATACTTTGCACACTGGACAACCATCATATGAGATCAAAATCAGTATTCCTGTCATGAAAACTTCATGATAAACTCGGCACATTTGTCTTATTGAATTGTCCTGGATGGAAAGTAAGAATACGTGCACACGTTCAGCTTTGCCCACGCCAAATCATATTTCAGTTCTGGGGATAATCCAGACAGGACGTGGTCCCCTGGCTAATAAACGCCAATATGATTAGCTATTTGGGGTGTTTTCTATGCGTTGTTTTATAATCTAACCTCTCGATTATACAATTTGGACACCCAGGGGGAGGGGCATGAGCAGGCTCTGAGCGAACAATTTGAAAAGTCGGTAATATGGCCTCCCTCTCGAACTCGACATAGTTATTGAGTATTGCCGTTATTGTTCTGTTGTAATATTTATATGATATCCAATAGGCGGATCAAGGATTTCCAATGGGGGGGTACTTTCCGGGGGGCGCCACTTTTGACCGGAAAAACCTATCAGGTGGGCGCAAAATCCTATCGGTGGGCGCCGATTTTCGCATCTGGGGGGTGGTGGGGGGTGGGAAGTGACATTTCATGGGGCGCCATCGACTTTTCAAGAGGGCACCGTGACCATTTGAGGGAGCGCCGAGGGTTGATGGGGGCACATGCCTCCCCTTTTCCCCCTGGGTCCACGTATGTGATATTACAGGAGCGCGGCCGCTTTCCGATAACCAGAAAATGCTGCTTTCGGTTATATGCGGAACTTGTAAAACATTCGTAGGCATATAACTATTATCCTGACTCGTCCTTACATCCTTTCTTGTCCTATCTGTGCTCGTCTAACACTTCCATTTCAGAAGAAAAACGAGGGCCTGCAATAATCGTGGCGAACTTGCAGATCGTATTCGGCGAAAAACTTTGACTTCGACCTGGATTCGAACCCAAGCTTTGTGGGAGAGGGGCAAACATGGCTCCAGTTTTTGGAGTATTCCTCAAAATTTTCCATGGGCTCCGCTTATCGGACCCCAGAAATGGAAATTGGACAGAACGATTGTTCCGATGATACCATTTTTGTGAGGGAGCCCCTGTTGGTTTACCGGTGAGAGCCCGCCAAAAATAGGCAATTTTACATGCAAAGTCAATGACGGCGATCAATTTGTACGCCCAGTAGTAGAATTGTAGTAGAAAACTTTGGAGGGGGCTGCTCGCACCGACGAGATCTCGTTGAAAATGTCAAACTTTGCACACTGGGGAGTAGAAAGGAGGGCTTTTGCCAGCCTAGACAGCGAGGTCCTGACTCAAGAGCGGTGTTCATTGTGCATGTTTACGCGGTTTTCGTAAACAGCCCTGAGCAGGGTAGTAAAGGACGGGTACTCCAAAGTTGTGAGGCATTGTGGGTAATATTTCCCCTGATCGCAGTAGACCCAGATGCATTGTGGGTAATATTTCCCCTGATAGCGGTGGACCAAGATGTATTGTGGCTAAAATTTCCCCCACGATCTGTTTTTCCACCGTAGGGTGTAGGGGATCTTCAAGCTGTTTCTGGGAGGTAAACAATTTGTTTTGAAAGCCATTTTCTACGAAATCAATTGGAACAATGCCATAATTAGTACCAACCAAAATGTGCTAGTAGTGCTGTTGGCTGTAATTGAAGACGTCTGTATTTCTGCGGCGAAGTCACTTCAGTTTGTCTAGTGTGTTTATTTGTTTTTTGTTTGTTAATAAGGTAAGAGTTTGTTTTAGTTTGTAGGTGCTTTAAGGGAAGGCAAGAGTTATTTCTTGTCTTTCCTTGTTTGTAGGACAAAAGAAAAGACACGGAACCAATTTCTTGTGGTCATTTTGCACTAGTATTTCTTATAGTCAGTGGAATCAGACTGCTAATGCAGGCGCCTTTTTACGGGCAGTATCTGGCTGTGGTTGGGTCGTAGCATAGCATAATAATGGAGGGTATTGCCAATAGCTGTCCATTTATATTTAAGCTTGCCACAAAACAATATAAAAATGAGGGTTTAAAATATTCTGATATTTAGAACAATTTAGAACAAAGCTCAAAAGGTACTTCAGACCCTCACTGTTGAAGTGAAATTGAAATTAAAGCCTGGTGAATGACTTCATGGCAGTGCTGGAAGATAAGTCTCCTGCTGTCCATCCAAGCCTCAAGAAGACATCGCTTTCAGCTTTACCATGGTGAGGCCGAACAGCCTAAATGCTGGTCGCCAGTATGTTGCTTAGCTAAGGGCGGCGGAGAAGGTCAATCAGTACAAGCAGTGATCTGGCAAGGCGCACCAGACCAGTCTGGCAAGGCGCAGTAGTTTGGTATTTTGGTATATTGCAATTAGTTTGGTATTTTGTCAAAAGATGCTCTGATATTTATTTAAAAATGATGTCTTGGAGAGCTATTTTGAGCATGATGATAAATATGTAAATGAGGAATAACAGCCTGATGCTCATATTATATAAAACTTGTTCGAAAGTTAACAGTCAATATATTTCACCCATGGGGCATGATCACGACAGCGAATCATGCCCCAGGAGGCGCTGCTGCTTGTGTGGTTTCCATTTCGTTGTCGTGATCATGCCCCATGGGTGAAATATATTGACTGTTAACTTTCGAACAAGTTTTATATAATATGAGCATCAGGCTGTTATTCCTCATTTAGATATTTATTTAAGTTTGATTTTGCTGGCACATTCCAATTTTATTTTAGGTAATTGCTGTCTAGGGTACAAAAATTATGTTGGGTGCTGTGATTGCTAATTTGTAAGGTCATTTATCTTACCTTACCTACAATTATCAAGTTAATTTTGGAGGTGCTTGTGGTCTGTTGGTTCCATTCTTTGACGAGCTCAATTCATCCTGAGTCTTAACTTTCTCTTTCTCGTACTTTTAGGCACTTTGTTTTACTTTTTCTCTTTCTTCACTTTATTGCAGTTAAAATAATTATTTCTTGCATTTTTGTGTTGCTGACTCTTTTTAAAACTTCTAGTATGGAGAATACATTTCAGGTAAATAATCATGTAGGTATAGACACATATTTACATTCTCAAATGCCACAGATCACCATGGAAACAACCTCCATCTATGTATTTTGTATAGATGCTCCAACATATTGGGGGAGGACTTAAGTCTCCTAGCCCCAACCCCTTGCATCCACCTCCATATATTGTTATCTGAGGCCTTGATTGCTGAGTTTAATGCTTGTTTAATATTCTGAAGTTAACATTGCAGTTTTTCTTTTATGAACATTGGTTTAAATTTCGGTTGGTAATTTGTTAAAAAGTGGATCAAAATAGACTACTTTCGGTTGTACCTTTATCTTTTTCTCTCTGGCAATAAGTAGCGCAATATTCATGTTTGTATTGCCTTCCTTAAGGTATTTCCTATTGTATTGTCTGCAATTAGTTAATGGGAGTGGCAAATTTCATAGAGGAGTTCATTTGATAAATTTTGATGATTAAACATTCATCATATGAGATCAAAATCAGCATTCCTGTCATGAAAACTTCTTGATAAACTCGGCAAATTTGTCTTATTCAATTGTCTTGGATAGAAAGTAAGAATATGTGCACACATTCAGCTTTGCCCACGCCAACTCATATTTCAGTTCTGGGGATAATCCAGACAGGACGTGGTCCCCTGGCTAATAAACGCCAATATAATTAGCTATTTGGGGTGTTTTCTATGGGTTGTTTTATAATCTAACCTCTCGATTGCACAATTTGGACACCCAGGGGGGAGGGGGCATGAGCAGGCTCTGAGCAAACTATTTGAAAAGTCGGTAATATGGCCTCCCTCTCGAACTCGACATAGTTATTGAGTATTGCTGTTATTGTTCTGTTTTAATATTTATATGATATCCCATAGGCGGATCAAGGATTTCCAATCGGGGGGATACCTTCCGGTGGGCGCCACTTTTGACCGTGAAAACCTATCAGGTGGGCGCAAAATCCTATCGGTGGGCGCCGATTTTCGCATCTTGGGGGGTGGGGGAGTGACATTTCATGGGGCGCCATCGACTTTTCAAGAGGGCGCCGTGACCATTTGAGGGGACGCCGAGGGTTGATGGGTGCCACATGCCTCCCTTTTCCCCCTGGATCCACGTATGTGAAATTAAAGGAGCGCGGCCGCTTTCCGATAACCAGAATATGCGGAACTTAGTATGCGGAACTTGTAAAACATTCGTAGGCATATAACCATTATCCTGACTCGTCCTTACATCCTTACTTGTCCTATCTGTGCTCGTCTAACACTTCCATTTCAGAAGAAAAGCGAGGGCCTGCAATAATCGTGGCGAACTTGCAGATCGCATTCGGCGAAAAACTGGCTTCGACCTGGATTCGAACCCAAGCTTTGTGGGAGACCGGCAAACATTGCTCCAGTTTTTGCATCATTCCTCAAAATTTTCCATGGGCTCCGCTTATCGGACCCCAGAAATGGAAATTGGACAGAACGATTGTTCTGATGATACCATTTTTGTGAGGGAGCCCCTGTTGGTTTACCGCTGAGAGCCCGCCAAAGATAGGCAATTGTACATGCAAAGTCAATAACGGTGATCAGTTTGTACGCCCAGTAGTAGAATTGTAGTAGAAAACTTTGGAGGGGCTGGCCCTGAGGGCATATTGTATGACGTCATACAAGCATGACGTCACCTTTGGTTTACCGATCAAAAACCAAAAGTTTTTATAAACCTCTGCAATTTTGGCGCAGCTGAGACTTGTAGAAGAGATTTGAGATGCCGATCGTTGATGTTATGTTATTTTTGTTAATTATGCACGAAAAAGTCCAATTGTTAAAATGCAGACATAAATATGATACAAAAGTGATACAAGAACATAGGTACAAGTGGGAAAAGGTCATTAAAGTGAAATGGGCTGTCTCAATAAATTATGCTTTAAGGAAAAAAACTATTGCCTTGCAATGCGAACATAAATTTACGTAATACATCATCGTGTTCAGACTTACCTACCTATATAAGATTCCAACACTATTCAACCACACTGAAAAAAGATGCATTAGTTTCGAGACGTACCAATTCTATTTTACCAACATAGAACAAAGAAAAGTAGCCCCGAAGGCAGTGTCTCCATTGCCTTGCCCGAAGTCGATCATCCAACTTTAGCGTCGGACAGCTCCAAGGTTAGTCACGGCGCCGTTTTCGTAACAAAAAGATGTTTACGGAGTTTACGGACGAAGTTTATGCGATTGAGCATCAACAGCGTAAACTGTTTACGAAAACTTGGATGACGTCGAGGAATCAGTATGACGTCACAGCACGCTTCAATCTGATTGGTGAGTCAGTTCGTCAACACTGTTTTCGGTTTACGTAAACCCGTAAACATGCACAATGAACACCCCTAAGGAAGTGCAAGTGTTGTGAATGGAGCTCCGGCCGTCGCCAGGCGCGATCCAGCCAGCCGCCGCTCAGCTGATCTAGTTCAGAGCCGGGCCACTAGAGGCGCTGGAGTCGCCCACTCTGCCGGCCCTCTACGCACTCTCTCTCTCTCGGACACGGCGTCTTAAAAGTGTAGGTTGCTTTTGTGTTGCTCTCGGAAGTTCAGAATAAACCTATAAGCTGTGGGCTCGCCTGTGTGGCAGGACGTCGGTGTGGAGAAGCATAACAATCAGCGGTGGGATTTGCACACGTTCCCGACAAGTTTACAGAGTAAGTGCAGTGAAGTGGAAGTCAGACGCGTTGATTTTTTTCGGCCGCCATATTTTGGCGTTGCGCGCAGAACTGTCCTGGCGCGCAGTGCTTGTTGCGCCGCCGCTCCGCAGAGGTGGCAGGATTGTTTGTTTACATAGGAACGTAAATAAACAATGGAAGAAGAGACAACGATAGGAGCCGCAGCCTCTACGAGCAGGATCAGCAGGATGGCTACGATTCCGTCTCCGACAGTGCCAGTATTTAATTATGAGCAGCCTGCACAGTTTTTCAAACAGTTCCGTCGATACGGGAAGATAACTAAACTAAGTGGGTCGGACGCTTTCGATGTGATTTGCTTCACGCTGGGTGCATCGCCAAAGTCACAGTGGTTGGCTGACTTACTCGAAAGAGAAGTGACTCCGAGTGCCGATTTTGAACCTACAGTCACCACAGTCGAAGCGAAGGTGTTGCAGTCGATGCAACCTGAGGTGTTGAAGACCGCGATTCTGAAGGATTTGGATGGACTGAGCCTCAGGCCGGGTCAGTCACCCCGGGAGTTAGCTGAGGCCGTTCGAAACCAGCTAGCAACGCTGATTCCGGAGATGACACAAGGATCTTCTGAACGCATGGTGGTGTGGCATCTTATCAAAGCGGCACCGGAGCAGTGGAGGAGCCGCCTGATGCGGGAAAATCCAGAGACAGTCGACAGTGCCGTTCATCTCATGACTGTGCTCCAAAACGCTGAACCAGGTCCAGAACGTGCTCGTCGGTGTCATGTAAGCTCCAGGAGATGCTACAGCTGTGGTAAGGTCGGACATCTGGCCAGAGAGTGCCGCACCCCGCCTAAACATCTGCCAGTGAACTCCGACAGATGTGCTAAATGTACTCTAAGAGGCCATCAAGCCAGTGATTGCCGTACCAAGTGCCGGAAGTGCCAGAAAGTCGGTCATATACAGGTGAACTGTAACACCGGTGCTGTCACCAACCGGCGAGTGGTGGTAGGCTCCACGTACCTCTTGGACGTGATGGTTAATGGAAAGGAGATACCAGCGGTAATGGACAGCGGTAGCGTAAAAACGTTGATGTCACGTGAAACTGCCGAGGATTGTGGACTCAGCCTAAGAGCGTGTAGGAAGGCTGTGGTAGGAGCGGGTCGTGAAGAGCTTCGCGTGCATGGAGCCGCGAATGTCACACTGTGTGTGTGTGGTATAGATGGAGAGGTGAGCCTGGAAGTGGTGGTAGCTGACTGTGTGGACAAAATGCTATTGGGCACAGACTTCTTGAGGGCTGCAGAGGTGGAAGTGAAGTTCAACACTGAAGAACTGTTCTGTTTCGGGCAGCCAGTGGCAGAGCGTGCTGCAACAGTATGCAGGTGTGTGGTGACCAGTCCAGACGAGGTATCCCTGGTAGCTGACTGGGAGCAGGAGGAAATGATCCCTGCACCCGTCAAGGATGAGCCGGGCATGTGCCAGCCGCAGCTGGACCACCTACAGGCGGAACAGCAGGCCTGCGTCAAAGAGGTCCTTCAGGAGTACTCGGACGTGTTTTCCCAGCAGGGGGAGTACGGACGTCTGAAGGGTGAAGATGTTGAGCTCACGATTCAGCTAGATGGAGTGCCCAAGAAGCCAAAGCCGTACACTGTCCCTCTTGCGCTTCGACCAGAGCTGAGGAAGCAGCTGGACAGCATGCTGGAGCGCGGCATCATCCGACCGTGTACATCTCCCTACGCCAGCCCGGTCCTGCTGGTGCCGAAGAAGGTGCCGCCTGGTGAGCCTCCAGCATACAGGTTTGTGACAGACTTCAGAGAGCTGAACCGTGTGACGGTGAAGGATCACCACCCTTTGCCGAGAATTGAGTCACTGCTCTCGGAGATTGGGCCGAGTGCGAGCTACTTCAGTGTTCTAGACCAGAAGGGGGCCTACTGGCAGCTTCCTGTAAGAGTAGAAGACCAGGCGAAGCTAGCGTTTGTGACAGATGAAGGTCAGTTCTGTTACCAAGTCTTGCCGTTTGGGGTCTCGAATGGGGCTGCAGCTTGGCAGAGAGTGATGCGGTCTGTTCTTGGTGACCTGAAGAACGTGCTGATTTTTCTTGATGACTGTCTGCTGTTCACAGACACATTCCAGGACATGATAGACCTGGTCAAGCAGGTTTGCAAGCGTTTTCAGCAGCATGGCTTGAAGTTGAATCCAGAAAAGTGTGTGCTAGCCGGGAAGGAAGTAACGTTCCTGGGTCACGTCCTTAGCAAAGGCACCGTCAGGCCCACAGAAAGCTCAGTGCAAGCGGTGCTTGATTACAAACGCCCAGCGTCCAGAAGCGAAGTTCGTCGTTTCTTGGGACTGACGGGGTATCTGCGACATCTGATTCCCCGATACGCAGTGAGAGCAGCGCCGCTGAGTGCACTGACCAGCGAGCTCGTCGAGTTCGAGTGGACACAGGAGTGTGACGAGTGTTTTGAGGATCTGCGGAAGGCGATTTCTTCGTATCCAGTTGTTCGCTCTGCGGACGTGACGCTTCCATTTCAGCTGACAACTGACGCCTGTGGAAAGGGCTGGGGCGCCACCCTCAGCCAGCAGTCAGCTGATGAAGGCGAGTTCGTGGTAGCCTATGCGTCAGGAAAATGGACTGGGCCAGAGACCCGTTACAGCACGACGGAACACGAGCTGCTCGCGGTCATTCGAGCGGCGCGCCGTTTTCGTCATCTCCTATTGGGAGTGCGCTTCACAGTTGTGACAGATCATCAGGCCTTGAAGTGGCTTTGGAACTTGAGCGATCCGGCGGGTAGACTAGCCAGGTGGATCCTGCATCTCTCCCAGTTCGACTTCAGTGTGATACATAGTCGTGGTGTGGATATACCCCACGTAGACGCGCTCTCGCGCGACGGACATTCAGTTGCTCCTCCGGAGGGAGTTGCAGTTGACGTACCAGTTGCGAGCCGCTGTGTAACGGAATGGGCTCCGGGTGAAGGGACGGTTCCAGTTCCAGCTGAAGGTGCAGTTCCAGTTCCAGCCGACGGAGTCCGGAGGACCGAGACCGAAGCTGATCTGCCTTCGGAGCTGAGACAGGCAACAGCCGAGGACACGGTGATAACAGAGGTAATGCATTGTTTAGAATCTGGCGCCAATGGTGATTGCGAGGAATCGCGATTTTACCTAAGTGATGCGAGACGTGAGCATTTGAGAGTGCAAGATGGCTTGCTTTTACATCACAGTGTCAGTGAATGCGAGCCGCAGATTATTGTGCCGAAGTCGCTGAGACCTGCGCTGTTAATGTTGGCACATAATAATCCCATGGCAGCACATTTTGGCGTAACCCGCACGTTGAGACGACTCACTCGCAGGTACTTTTGGTACAACATGAAGGGTGATGTGCGGGGACATGTCGCGAGTGCCTCAGTTGTGCGCGGATTAAGAGACCTCACAAGGTCAGCAAAGAGGGCCGTTTCACCATCCCTGTCGTGGGAGAGCCATTTATGGAGCTGAGTGCAGATATTTTGGGTCCTCTACCCTGTACAAAGTCTGGAAAGTGTTACGTGCTAGTAGTGTCAGACCTGTTCACAAAATGGGTGGAAGTGTTTAGTTTGACTGATCAGAAAGCTGAAACAGTTGCTGACTGTATCATAGATGTGGTTTCGCGTTTTTCTGTCCCTAAAACGCTACTCACGGATCAAGGAACCCAGTTTGAGAGTTCACTTTGTCAGTATATTTGTAAAAAGCTGCAAATCAAAAAGCTGCGTTGCACACCGTATCACCCACAGACGGATGGAGTCACTGAAAGATTTAACGCAACGTTATGTGATTGTCTGCGGCAGTATGTGAACGATAACCAGGACGATTGGGATAGATGGCTGAATATTGTCGTGTCAGCATATCGTACCAGTGTTCATGCGGCAACCGGCTTTTCACCGTTTAGGTTAGTGTACGGATGGTCAGCTCGGACGCCCGAGGTGAGCGAGTTCGATGACATTGATAGTTTGAAATGTGTGTCATACGTTAAATACGCCACCGAGCTAGGTGATCGTTTGACCCTGGATAGAGAGCTTGCTCTGAGTAGAATTCGTAAGGCACAAGAAAAAACGCTCGTGGAGAGTGAAAGCGAGTTCCAACTCGGTGATCGAGTGATGTTGCGAGTGCATGCAGTGCCGCGTGGGAAATCCAAAAAACTGAGTGCGCGCTATGATGGACCGTATGTGATCACTAAAGTCAGCAGACCAGATTACGTGATAAAATGCGGACGCCGATGCAAACGAGTGCATGGTAGTCACCTGAAGAAGGTAGATCCCCGTGTTGCTGCAAATGTGCCTGTGAGTGAAGTGGTGGAGCAGCCGGATGGCACCGAAGAGACTGTAGCCGCCCCGCCTCTCGTTCTAGCCGATTCCTCTCAATTGGCAGTGGCGGCAACGCCTGTTGCGGACTTCATTTCTGGTGCTAACGCTTCCGATAGTCACATCGTGGAATCCAGTATGTCTGAATCTGAGAGCGATGACAGTGTTGTGAATGCGCAGATCCGCACACGTAGCGGGCGTACCGTGCGCCCTCCGCGGCGGTTGTCGCCCTAATTGTGTTACGCTCCCTTTACATCGGGAGGATGTTGTGAATGGAGCTCCGGCCGTCGCCAGGCGCGATCCAGCCAGCCGCCGCTCAGCTGATCTAGTTCAGAGCCAGGCCACTAGAGGCGCTGGAGTCGCCCACTCTGCCGGCCCTCCCCGCACTCTCTCTCTCGGACACGGCGTCTTAAAAGTGTAGGTTGCGTTTGTGTTGCTCTCGGAAGTTCAGAATAAACCTATAAGCTGTGGGCTCGCCTGTGTGGCAGGACGTCGGTGTGGAGAAGCATAACACAAGCATGTGCAGCCCCAAGCAATCTGTCTGATACCAGGTATATAACAGATGACATACAAGGAGAGGTTGGGACACATGAAGTTGCCCTTACTTGAGCATCAAAGAAAGAGGGGAGAGATGAAGTGGATGTACAACCTATCACTGGATATATCATAACTGGCTATACAGGAGGAACTCCTCCAGATGACACTAAAACACAACCAGAGGCAAACAGAGGTAAACAACACAACCAGAGGCTGTGAATTAAAAGTATTTAGGTAAGCAAGAAGCCCTCTGAGGGGAAAGAAAGTACCATCTTAGCATTAGGAGGGTGAATCATTGGAACTATTCTCCCAGCTGTGTGTTCGAGTTTGAAGTAAAAATATATTCTTCTTCAAGATCAACCTGAACAAGTATTAGGAACAATATGTAACTCCTTCCCACACTAATTTGGGTCCAACTCCATAGTGCACAAGCCTGTCAAAGTGGGAACAACAGAGGACCCACCAGAAAATATATATTTTCACCACAGGCATTAGGGTTTCTTAAACAATAAAGGTAAGGTAAAGTAAAAATGTTTCTCCAGCTCAAAAACAGCTTCTCATAATGGAAAGTATATCACCAAAGCCAGGGGCGCCGCCACAGAATTTTCGCAGGGGGGACGGACCCGGGCTGGTGCTGACCGGGGAGGCGAATTTTGAGCATATTCGGTACCCTGACAGCATTACTGACGATTGACCCAAAAATTTTAGGGGGACGTCCCTCCCTGGTTGGCCAACAGGGGGGGCGCGTCCCCCACGTCCCCCGCTTTCGGCGCCCATGACCAAAGCACCACTACACCCCTCCTCCAATCCAGTAACGTTACACAACTTGAACAATATGGAATATTGTAAGAAACAGTCAATAACTCCTCATGATAAATCACCGTCTGTGGATATATAATACGACATTATATTAGCAGACACTTTCAAATATGGCGGCGGCAGAAATGTTTATCAATAATCCCATTACATTCGGACCGTTCGTAGCAGCGCGGGACCCGTGTGAGCATCCTCGGCTCGGACAGTCGTTACTCCGCTGAGATCAAACCTCAAGCGCCGTTCGTAACTTTTCTGGGTGAGTGAGGAACATAATATTTTGCAGTCTATGAACTTTATGGATTATTCATTTCTCTTTCTTTTTAATGTGAAATGAAAAGTATGTAAATGAGGAATAACAGCCTGATGCTCATATTATATAAAACTTGTTCGAAAGTTAACAGTCAATATATTTCACCCATGGGGCATGATCACGACAGCGAATGGACAGGTGGCAGAATTTTACAACATTTGAAAATTTAGAATTATGATACACACGCGTGGTTGCCTAATACACTTTCAATTCTTACTATAACTTGTACATACATTTCCATTCCGAGCTTATATATATATATATATATAAAGTAGCATTCAATTATTCTCACATTCTCCGTACATTCATTTCTAGATATAAACAGCTCACATACATTTCAACTTATAGTTACAAATTTATACAACTTGCCTATTATGATGATGACTATTGGTATTGCATGGGCTTCAGGAGGGTCCAGGAGGATGACATTATGTTTAGCTGGGGTTTATTTTTCCGAATTTCAATAGATTCGCTGATTTTAACCTCTGCAACATCTTTACAGAGCCTAAGAATTTTAATGTTTAGTTTAGTGTGGTCTATATTAGTAATTTGAGGATGCTCGTTTTTGAAATGTTCGCCGAAGGGTGTATTTTTAGTTTTGTTTTTTGCGTCTCTGAGATGTTCCATGTATCTTTCTCGGATCATACGCTTACTTTCACCAATGTAAATTTTGGAGCAGAGTTGACAAGTAATTTCATAAACGGAGTTCCGTTGGTGGCATCCACCTTCCAGTCCCGCCATGCAGCAGAAGCAGCGTCTGTTGCCGGCGGGACATGGAGGTGGGTCTAGGGCCGATCTAGTAATTTTGTTAGCTAACGTTTTCCCGCTTAACCATGTGATCTGGAACGGTAGTTTTGAAGTTTTTACGGCATGGGATACTTTATGGGAAAGCTCATCGTCTATGAAGGGTAGCCTAATGTAAGTGCGTTCATCTGTTTTTGGACGGGTTAGCTTCGTAATGTTCTCTCGGAACAGTCTAGTTTTAGTTCGCTGGATCAAATTGTTAGGATACCCGTTCATTTTAAAGATATTTTCAATTTTGAGCAGACCACGTTTTTGAGCTTCTTTGTCTGATCCAACCCTTTTAGCTCGGAGTAGCTGGGAATACAGAATTGACTTTTTTGTTTCAATGGAATGAGCCGAATTGTAGGGGAGGATTATTGGAGCTGCCATCGGCTTGATATATAACTCCGTACAATATTTGCCATTAGGATGAATAGTGAGCGTTGTATCAAGGAATGCTAAGCTATTACTCTCCGATTGGTCCGTTCGTTCGATGGAAAATTTTAGGGATGGATGAAAGCTGTTAATGGACTGATAAAATGAATCTAGAAGCTTAGAGCCATGACACCAAATTCCAAGTATATCATCAATATATCTTATGTAGATAAGGGGTTGATGGTCGAGTGAGGCAAGGAAAAGAGATTCCACTGCGTCCATAAAAACAATGGCGATCGGTGGGGCTATTCTACTTCCCATTGCTATATCTGTCTTTTGTCGGTAGAACTGTTGGCCAAATCTGAGATAGTTGTTCTGTAAGCAATGATGCAGAAGTTTATCAATGTCATGTAGTTCTAGTCCAAAGAAGTTTATTTGGTTTTGGTGTTTTTTCGTTAGGTTCATTGTTGCTGAGATCGCCTCATGAATGGGTATGTTTCCGTAAAGATTAGTTACATCGACAGTGAAAGCAATAGTGCCTTTGGGCATTCCCTGTGGAAATTTGGCTTTGATTTTCGAAAGGTAGGTGTATGTGTTTTCTATGTGCGCCGGAACAAAAACTAGCAGTTGTGATATGATCTGTTCTAGGAGCCAACTCAATTTGTCCAGCGGATCTCCGCAGGCTGATACGATGGGTCGCAGTGGTATATCTTTTTATGTGTCTTGGGTAAGCCATAAAGTTCAGCTGTGCGTGATCCTGAAGGTTTGATGGCTCGAATGATCTTATCTGGAATTTTGTCTACCATAGTATCATTAATTATGCTCCTGGTCTTGATATCTAACTTTTTAGTGGGGTTCTTTTTTACTTTCACATAATCTGTTGTTATTTGGGACGCTTTTTCTACATAGTCGCTCCTATCCATAATGACAAAGCCTTTACATTTGTCGGATCTTTTCACTATCAAATCCTCGTTTGACCGAAGCTGTTTCAATTGATTTAAGTCCTCTTGGCTGTGGTTAGGAGTTAATTTAGAACGATGGTTTTTGAACAAAGATATTATTTTCTGTTTGAGTTTACTTAGTTTTCCCTCTGTTGTCGGGTCAGAAGTTGGTGCCATCTTTGTATCTGTGTCCCCAAATCGGGGTGTGGGTATTTTACTAATGAGGGCCTGTTCGTCCTGGTTGTCATCTCTAATGGGCTGTGATACCTGGTCTAGATTCACATTGCCTTGAGATTTTTTGTCCTCAATGCAGTGCTTCCATCTAAGAGCAAAAGCACCCCTTTCAAAACCCGTTTCTGCTTGCTGAATAGTAGACTTGGTGATTTTCGTCGTCAAGGCAAAGTTAGGACCAAGGCTTAAGAGGTTAGTTAGTGTTGCAGAAATGGCTTGTTTAGATAGGTTTTGGATCCGAGGAGGTAACGAGTGCCCAGTAATACAATTACCGCAAACACAGGTATTAGCGATCTCCCATCGTTCAATACCCTCTGTCCAGGGATCTAGATCCTGTCCAGGCAATTTGTCACAAGAATCACAAACACACATCATAGAATCCTGCCAGCTCTCTTCTACTAGTCCTATGCCTTCGTCTACCATCTGGTCATCCCCTACTTTGTCCTGCCCAGCAATTATATTTACGGCCTCAGATAAAGTTTCTAATCCTTCTGAATTTCCCTCATCCAAATAATCACACAGCTCACCCAGTTCAATCCCTACTGAAGAAAAATATTCGCCATCTAGCTTGTCATCGCAAGAATTACACACACAAAATATGCTATCATACCAAATCTCCTCAGTGACTCCTATTTGAGAGTCTAGCCTTAAACCATCCTTCCTTAAAATACTGTTCCCGGCACTAGTGTTCTTTCTCTACTACTGTTAAGTTATTACATCCACCCAGAAAATCTTGGGCATCATACCATGTATCCATAGTAGGTGGTCGGTCTTCAGTCATCATCTGCCGTCTTCTTGGCCTCCGGGTTATATCTGATGTTGAAGCCTCCTGCTCATATGGTGGTTCTGTATTCATTTCTGCTACAGTGACATCTGCTTCTGTAGTTGCTTCATCTGCGTCCGTCGTTGCACGATTCTGCTTGCGATGATGAAGGAGCGCCAACTTGTTTTCATGCGTCTTCTTGCTCTTCAGGGCTGTCTCGGCGTATACAGAGTTCCCTCTTCGGCATGTAAATCCCCACAGTGGATGCGTTCGAGCATTTTGTTTCGTTCTGACTTCTTCGCGACGAAGATATGCTTGAGTTCTGAAGGCTATTTTTATTTCTTCATTCAAGAGCTTTCTAAAGAATGTTTCTCTAATCTTCTTTTTCGCACTATTGTTA
The DNA here is from genome assembly GCA_034440635.1 of Lepas anatifera. Classification (NCBI taxonomy): domain Eukaryota; kingdom Metazoa; phylum Arthropoda; class Thecostraca; family Lepadidae; genus Lepas; species Lepas anatifera. The sequence goes on from JAOTON010000197.1 coordinate 584,796, forward strand.
CCGAAATCACCTACTTTGTCACTGATGAATTTGGGTGTTAAATTATTTTTGCGACATTTTACTAGAAAAGATATCCGGGTGTCCACTTTCGCTTGTTTTTCGGCATTTGTTACGATTTTGATTAACTCTCCGCGGTGGCTGCGCACTGGTTCTTTGAAAATGATGTCTTGGAGAGCTATTTTGAGCATGATGATAAATATGTAAATGAGGAATAACAGCCTGATGCTCATATTATATAAAACTTGTTCGAAAGTTAACAGTCAATATATTTCACCCATGGGGCATGATCACGACAGCGAATGGACAGGTGGCAGAATTTTACAACATTTGAAAATTTAGAATTATGATACACACGCGTGGTTGCCTAATACACTTTCAATTCTTACTATAACTTGTACATACATTTCCATTCCGAGCTTATATATATATATATATATATATATATATATATATATATATATATATATATATATATATATATATATATAAAGTAGCATTCAATTATTCTCACATTCTCCGTACATTCATTTCTAGATATAAACAGCTCACATACATTTCAACTTATAGTTACAAATTTATACAACTTGCCTATTATGATGATGACTATTGGTATTGCATGGGCTTCAGGAGGGTCCAGGAGGATGACATTATGTTTAGCTGGGGTTTATTTTTCCGAATTTCAATAGATTCGCTGATTTTAACCTCTGCAACCTCTTTACATCTTTCATCTTTGGTGAAAGTAAGCGTATGATCCGAGAAAGATACATGGAACATCTCAGAGACGCAAAAAACAAAACTAAAAATACACCCTTCGGCGAACATTTCAAAAACGAGCATCCTCAAATTACTAATATAGACCACACTAAACTAAACATTAAAATTCTTAGGCTCTGTAAAGATGTTGCAGAGGTTAAAATCAGCGAATCTATTGAAATTCGGAAAAATAAACCCCAGCTAAACATAATGTCATCCTCCTGGACCCTCCTGAAGCCCATGCAATACCAATAGTCATCATCATAATAGGCAAGTTGTATAAATTTGTAACTATAAGTTGAAATGTATGTGAGCTGTTTATATCTAGAAATGAATGTACGGAGAATGTGAGAATAATTGAATGCTACTTTATATATATATATATATATATATATATATATATATATATATATATAAGCTCGGAATGGAAATGTATGTACAAGTTATAGTAAGAATTGAAAGTGTATTAGGCAACCACGCGTGTGTATCATAATTCTAAATTTTCAAATGTTGTAAAATTCTGCCACCTGTCCATTCGCTGTCGTGATCATGCCCCATGGGTGAAATATATTGACTGTTAACTTTCGAACAAGTTTTATATAATATGAGCATCAGGCTGTTATTCCTCATTTACATATTTATCATCATGCTCAAAATAGCTCTCCAAGACATCATTTTCAAAGAACCAGTGCGCAGCCACCGCGGAGAGTTAATCAAAATCGTAACAAATGCCGAAAAACAAGCGAAAGTGGACACCCGGATATCTTTTCTAGTAAAATGTCGCAAAAATAATTTAACACCCAAATTCATCAGTGACAAAGTAGGTGATTTCGGTAACAATAGTGCGAAAAAGAAGATTAGAGAAACATTCTTTAGAAAGCTCTTGAATGAAGAAATAAAAATAGCCTTCAGAACTCAAGCATATCTTCGTCGCGAAGAAGTCAGAACGAAACAAAATGCTCGAACGCATCCACTGTGGGGATTTACATGCCGAAGAGGGAACTCTGTATACGCCGAGACAGCCCTGAAGAGCAAGAAGACGCATGAAAACAAGTTGGCGCTCCTTCATCATCGCAAGCAGAATCGTGCAACGACGGACGCAGATGAAGCAACTACAGAAGCAGATGTCACTGTAGCAGAAATGAGTACAGAACCACCATATGAGCAGGAGGCTTCAACATCAGATATAACCCGGAGGCCAAGAAGACGGCAGATGATGACTGAAGACCGACCACCTACTATGGATACATGGTATGATGCCCAAGATTTTCTGGGTGGATGTAATAACTTAACAGTAGTAGAGAAAAACACTAGTGCCGGGAACAGTATTTTAAGGAAGGATGGTTTAAGGCTAGACTCTCAAATAGGAGTCACTGAGGAGATTTGGTATGATAGCATATTTTGTGTGTGTAATTCTTGCGATGACAAGCTAGATGGCGAATATTTTTCTTCAGTAGGGATTGAACTGGGTGAGCTGTGTGATTATTTGGATGAGGGAAATTCAGAAGGATTAGAAACTTTATCTGAGGCCGTAAATATAATTGCTGGGCAGGACAAAGTAGGGGATGACCAGATGGTAGACGAAGGCATAGGACTAGTAGAAGAGAGCTGGCAGGATTCTATGATGTGTGTTTGTGATTCTTGTGACAAATTGCCTGGACAGGATCTAGATCCCTGGACAGAGGGTATTGAACGATGGGAGATCGCTAATACCTGTGTTTGCGGTAATTGTATTACTGGGCACTCGTTACCTCCTCGGATCCAAAACCTATCTAAACAAGCCATTTCTGCAACACTAACTAACCTCTTAAGCCTTGGTCCTAACTTTGCCTTGACGACGAAAATCACCAAGTCTACTATTCAGCAAGCAGAAACGGGTTTTGAAAGGGGTGCTTTTGCTCTTAGATGGAAGCACTGCATTGAGGACAAAAAATCTCAAGGCAATTTGAATCTAGACCAGGTATCACAGCCCATTAGAGATGACAACCAGGACGAACAGGCCCTCATTAGTAAAATACCCACACCCCGATTTGGGGACACAGATACAAAGATGGCACCAACTTCTGACCCGACAACAGAGGGAAAACTAAGTAAACTCAAACAGAAAATAATATCTTTGTTCAAAAAACCATCGTTCTAAATTAACTCCTAACCACAGCCAAGAGGACTTAAATCAATTGAAACAGCTTCGGTCAAACGAGGATTTGATAGTGAAAAGATCCGACAAATGTAAAGGCTTTGTCATTATGGATAGGAGCGACTATGTAGAAAAAGCGTCCCAAATAACAACAGATTATGTGAAAGTAAAAAAGAACCCCACTAAAAAGTTAGATATCAAGACCAGGAGCATAATTAATGATACTATGGTAGACAAAATTCCAGATAAGATCATTCGAGCCATCAAACCTTCAGGATCACGCACAGCTGAACTTTATGGCTTACCCAAGACACATAAAAGATATACCACTGCGACCCATCGTATCAGCCTGCGGAGATCCGCTGGACAAATTGAGTTGGCTCCTAGAACAGATCATATCACAACTGCTAGTTTTTGTTCCGGCGCACATAGAAAACACATACACCTACCTTTCGAAAATCAAAGCCAAATTTCCACAGGGAATGCCCAAAGGCACTATTGCTTTCACTGTCGATGTAACTAATCTTTACGGAAACATACCCATTCATGAGGCGATCTCAGCAACAATGAACCTAACGAAAAAACACCAAAACCAAATAAACTTCTTTGGACTAGAACTACATGACATTGATAAACTTCTGCATCATTGCTTACAGAACAACTATCTCAGATTTGGCCAACAGTTCTACCGACAAAAGACAGGTATAGCAATGGGAAGTAGAATAGCCCCACCGATCGCCATTGTTTTTATGGACGCAGTGGAATCTCTTTTCCTTGCCTCACTCGACCATCAACCCCTTATCTACATAAGATATATTGATGATATACTTGGAATTTGGTGTCATGGCTCTAAGCTTCTAGATTCATTTTATCAGTCCATTAACAGCTTTCATCCATCCCTAAAATTTTCCATCGAACGAACGGACCAATCGGAGAGTAATAGCTTAGCATTCCTTGATACAACGCTCACTATTCATCCTAATGGCAAATATTGTACGGAGTTATATATCAAGCCGATGGCAGCTCCAATAATCCTCCCCTACAATTCGGCTCATTCCATTGAAACAAAAAAGTCAATTCTGTATTCCCAGCTACTCCGAGCTAAAAGGGTTGGATCAGACAAAGAAGCTCAAAAACGTGGTCTGCTCAAAATTGAAAATATCTTTAAAATGAACGGGTATCCTAACAATTTGATCCAGCGAACTAAAACTAGACTGTTCCGAGAGAACATTACGAAGCTAACCCGTCCAAAAACAGATGAACGCACTTACATTAGGCTACCCTTCATAGACGATGAGCTTTCCCATAAAGTATCCCATGCCGTAAAAACTTCAAAACTACCGTTCCAGATCACATGGTTAAGCGGGAAAACGTTAGCTAACAAAATTACTAGATCGGCCCTAGACCCACCTCCATGTCCCGCCGGCAACAGACGCTGCTTCTGCTGCATGGCGGGACTGGAAGGTGGATGCCACCAACGGAACTCCGTTTATGAAATTACTTGTCAACTCTGCTCCAAAATTTACATTGGTGAAAGTAAGCGTATGATCCGAGAAAGATACATGGAACATCTCAGAGACGCAAAAAACAAAACTAAAAATACACCCTTCGGCGAACATTTCAAAAACGAGCATCCTCAAATTACTAATATAGACCACACTAAACTAAACATTAAAATTCTTAGGCTCTGTAAAGATGTTGCAGAGGTTAAAATCAGCGAATCTATTGAAATTCGGAAAAATAAACCCCAGCTAAACATAATGTCATCCTCCTGGACCCTCCTGAAGCCCATGCAATACCAATAGTCATCATCATAATAGGCAAGTTGTATAAATTTGTAACTATAAGTTGAAATGTATGTGAGCTGTTTATATCTAGAAATGAATGTACGGAGAATGTGAGAATAATTGAATGCTACTTTATATATATATATATATAAGCTCGGAATGGAAATGTATGTACAAGTTATAGTAAGAATTGAAAGTGTATTAGGCAACCACGCGTGTGTATCATAATTCTAAATTTTCAAATGTTGTAAAATTCTGCCACCTGTCCATTTGCTGTCGTGATCATGCCCCATGGGTGAAATATATTGACTGTTAACTTTCGAACAAGTTTTATATAATATGAGCATCAGGCTGTTATTCCTCATTTACATATTTATCATCATGCTCAAAATAGCTCTCCAAGACATCATTTTTTTTTGAAATGAAAAGAAAAATGGAACTTCTGGCCTTTCAATTGTTCCTTGTAAGCTTATATTCATATTTGATCCCTTGCTGAAAAAATACATTTGGCCGAAAACCTATTAAGAGCAAATGTCGTGAGGCCTTTTTCCGCTGATGACATAATTTTTGTTGACTGAGGTTTCATATGTGTGCTCGGTGCCATCCCAGTTGTCAACTGCAAAGCCTGATGTTAAATTTTCCTTCCAAAAATGTAACCTGCAAGTAAGATGCATGAACTTAGAATAGCATAAAGCTTTGAACGTAGTGGTTCCCGCGTATCATATGTGCAATGGAACAAATGCAAAATCATATTCCATGCCCGTGTACAATATATGTTGAGTCAGGTTACTGCCGCCACTGCTATGATTTTCCGTCATATGGACCGTGAGCACGGAGCGACACACGTCGGCCGGGCTCCTCTCGCCTTCGCCCCGCCGGTACCGTGGCCCAAACAGCTCACTACCCTGGGAAGTCCGTACAAACAAAACACCTCGCACAGTTTGGTGAGATAGGCGGGGCGGGAGGGGCCCGGCCTCTCGATCGCTGCTCCGCTTGTTCGAACTTCTTTCTCGCTGTGCATAGAAAGTCTAGCTAGCTCACAACGAATGTGAGGGATGAAATATCAATGCTCCAGGAAATGATTTGGGACAGGCATGTTTGAAGTCTACCATGCCAGTTGTTAATCGTTTTGGGCCTGTCTCCTCGTTCACACGCATTGTAAATCATGAGGTTGATAGGCTGTAATGTTGTGTCAGGGCAATGGACATCAAGACACTGAAAGATCGATACGGTAACAGGAAATTCGACAAAAGAATGTTTGTAAATCAGTAAAAAGTGTAAAGTTTTTCTACTGTGATCACGATTCATTGCCCAATTTGTAATCGTTTATTGACATATTGCTTACTGTACACGCATACTAAGTCAAGAGAACCAATGCCAAAATACCTGTTAAAACTTTCAGTAATGCAGCACGTTATATAAAGCCATTAAGTATGTTATCTTCCGTTTCCTCTGCGATGCCCACAGGACTGCCGGCGCGGGCGGGTCTGGCGCGGCGCTGGGCGGCATCTCCCGTGCGAGCGTTTAACTCCTTTCGGAACTCTGCCTGTCAGTGTCCGCCTCGGACCCGTCCGCGCTGGATGGTAGAGAAGTGGGAGAGGAAACTGTCTTTGGTTTACTTAAGTAGTTAGTAGTTTTGTTCACTGTGTGCTGTGGTGGTTTCCGTCACCTTACTTTTAGTGGTCGAGCTCACTTTGTTCTTTCAATCATCTACGGTGGCGACACCTTTAGCCAAGCTCAGCTCTTGACTGTGGAAGCTCCGCAAGGGGCTGTATGTTTTTTCCACAGGCCGCATAATGGATGTCGGAGGCTTGAAAGCGAAAGTGTCTTCTTGAGCTGTCACATCATGTGTTAACCACTCTTTAAACTCATTGGAATAAGTTGATCGTAAGGTGTGTCGGAAAAGATTTTATGAATGTTTGGAAGTCAACCTTGCTATATTTATTTTGTGTCCCGCACCTCGGCAGCGGGCCTTGTCGCCTCTTGGCTGTATCGACGTGGCTAGGTGCCTTGTCCTTGTTATCATGGGAGTGAGAGAGGAACATAGGACAGATATGTTGACCAAACAGCAGCGTTCACGAGAAAATGAGCATTATTCATTTTCATACCTTGCTCTAGGAATAGCCTTCAGAACAGAGTGCTATTTGATCATGAATCGAGTTATGCAACTAATAACAAAAAACGCAGGCTAAATTTCATATTTTGACCTTTAATGTACGTGGCTTAAGGGATGCAACCAAAAGAAGGTCTATCTTTCGGCACATTCATACAAAATACCCCAACAGCATTGCTGTCTTACAGGAAACCCATTCGTCAGATGAGGTAGAGTCTTGTTGGAGAAATGAACATGGAGGTGACATCATATTTTCCCATGGGATGTCCAGAAATCAAGGCGGTATAGCCATATGCATGCCAAAAAACATAGAAATGGTAACAGAGACCTTACACCGTGCTGAAAATGGCAGAATATTGGCGGTTAATGTGAAACAAAACAATTTTGACATGGTTATTATAGGTGTGTATGGCCCAGCTGGTCATTCAGTGCAAGAAAAGTTTAATTTTCTTCATGAGTTACGTGACACTTTAGATAGATTTGGAACAGGAAATGAAGTTGTATTAGGGGACTTTAATATTCGCTTGGATGAGGATAGACATGAAGTTTCAGCAGAGCTTAGAGATCTATTAGAAATTTTCCTCTTAAGAGACGCTTGGAAAGATACTCACAGTACCGGCAAGGGTTTCACCTGGCAGAGGCCTAACCATAAAAATCAATCAAGACTAGACTACATATTCATATCAAACACTTTATTCTCGTCCAATGTACTTCACTTCAACATCGACCCTGGCATTCACAGCGATCATAGTTGCGTCACGCTAATCATGGAGTCCTGCAAGAATCAAAGAGGTCCATCCTTTTGGAAATTTAATAATTCTCTTTTGGGAAATGACGAATTTGAAAAATTGGTCAGAACCGAGATTCAAAAAAGTCTGAATAACTCCGGAGTATATGAACCTAATGTTACCTTAGGAATTAAAATCGAGATTCTCTTAAGTAACATACGTCAAATATGTATGAAATTTGGCAAAAAGATGGCTGAACAGAGAAGGAAAGACGAAGGCGAGCTCGAAAACATAATACGTAGCTTTGAGGCAGACCCAAGTATTTTGACTGGAGAACAATTAATAGAATACAATGATAAGAAAGAAAAGCTTAACGATCTGAAATTGAAAAAGGCAAGAACAGCAATGCTCTTCTCAAAAACCCGCTGGGTAGAAGAAGGGGAACGGGCCACGAAATATTTTCTCAGAAGGGGAAAACAACTTTCTGCACAAAAAGTAATTAACGAAATTATTGAAAGGGAAAATATTATAACTGAAAATAAACTGATACTTGAGGCCTGCGCAAACCACTTTGAAAAATTGTATACCAAAGAGAATAGATCCAACGATGCGGAAAAAATTGCATACATACAAGGAACACCTCTACCGCAGTTGTCAAATGAAGACAAGGAAAGATGTGAAGGAGACGTTGATCTAGAGGAATGTACTTTTGCATTGAGTAAAATGGCTAAGAATAAATCCCCGGGAGTAAGTGGATTCACGCCAGAATTCTTATTACATTTCTGGAATGATTTAGGGCCATCCATTGTTCAGTACATAAATGATTCGCAAAATGAGGGATTGTTCATAACACATCGACGGGGCATAATAACGTTGATACCGAAAAAGGGAGATCAGAGATTCCTGAAAAATAAGAGACCAGTGTGCTTACTCGACGTCCTGTACAAGCTCATCGCGAAAGTTATTGCCATTAGGATCTCCTCTGTCATTGATGGTCTAATAGATAAAACCCAAACAGGATTTATTCGTGGGCGTCACATAGGAGAAAACATTCGATTAGTTCAAGACATAATTGAATACTGTAATGAAGACCAGCTTTCTGGTTTATTTTTATCTCTCGATTTCGCAAACGCGTTCGACCGCCTAGACCATGACTACATAATACATACCCTGAGAGCATTCAATTTTGGCGAAAGCCTCATCAGCTGGGTTAACCTTCTTATCCGGGACATCCATTTAACCGTAGTGAATAACGGGTATTCATCACGATGGATCCCTGTCCAGCGCTCCACGCTACAGGGGTCATGTATAAGTTCTCTCATCTTTATCTTGGCTATCGAACTTCTTTCAGTAAGAATGAAGCTTAACAACAACATCCATGGCATTGTAATTTCAAAGCAAGAATATAAGATAAGCCTTTACGCTGATGATATTAATTTATTTATGTCAGACAAAAAATCTGCATCTGAAGCCTTTGCTGTGCTTCATGAATTTGAGCTGATTTCTGGACTAAACTTACAGAAATGCAAAATGATGTGGCTAGGGGAAACTAAAAGACAGTACGGATACAATCTACAATCTAATACCGGAAACTAAGATTAAAAGTTTAGGTGTTGTATTCAGTGCTTCATCACCATGTTATAAAGAAAATGCCGAATCTGTATCCAAAGCAATTAGCACTACTTTAAATATCTGGCAGCAAAGAGATCTAACAATCAAGGGCAGAATAACGATATCCAAGGCACTTCTCATCTCCAAAATGGTTTATATTGGTAACACGGGCATGATTCCTAAAAGATACCAAACAGAAATTCAAAGCAAAATCATGAGATTTATATGGAGGGGCAGACCACCCAAACTCGCAAAAAAGGTGCTCTGCCAGCAAATAAAGAATGGGGGATTAAATGCCATAGATATAGAGAAATTCTGCCTCTCCCTCAAGCTAGCCTGGGTAGCAAAGGTGTTCAAAGAAGAACAACCCTTATGGAAAAAACTGCTTCAAGCTAGGGTAGGAAGATGCGAACTTGCTGACCTATTTAAAACATACATGAATCGTCAAACAATAAACTCGTTGAAAATTTCCAAATTTTACAAGGATATATTGACTGAATTTCAAAAATATACGTTTCGGCCACTTACCAACTATAAGGATGTACAAAGGGAACCGTTATGGTATAATAGCCAAGTCAAATTAGCAAACAACGACTGTTTCAAAACAATGTATCCCTCTAACATAAAGATTATAGACGATATTCTCGATATCACTGGAAACATAATGAGTTTTGAACAGCTTCGCAGGAAATACCCTAGTCTTCAAACAAATTTTTTGACTTATCAAACACTTATACGCGCCATACCAGATCTATGGGTTCATCTTCTGCAAACTGGAAACTACAGACCATTCTCAGAAACTGATAGGGGGGAGCCCTACAAAATAAAAATCAATGAAGAATTGAAACCGGCAAAAGACACAAAAGCAAACAGTTTTACCTGGACCAACTTCTAAAACAAACACCAGCAGCACAAATATGATGGGAAGGGGAAGGGCATACTATGGAATGGAGACGAATTTATGAAATACCTTATCAGTGTACAAAATCAACTAGACTGCAATCACTTCAATTTCGAATTCTTCATAGGTATATTCCGACGAAAAGGTACCTATTCGTCAGAGGGGTAACAGATTCGGAAAAATGCACGAAATGTAATCATACCGATACACTTAAACACTTTATATACTATTGCCACGACGTAAAACGTATTTGGGAGTTCATTAAGATCAAACTTGCTAGCGTTAATAACAATATCCCTTTGCCATTAAGCCTCAGTGATGCATTATTTGGTCTAACGAAAGGAAAACAAGCCCAGAATGTCATTATTCTCTTAGCTAAACAATACATAATCGCCTGTAAATTGGGAACAACATATACAACGCCAAACATAGAGACATTCAAAAAAAGACTAAATGCATATATTGAAATAGAAAAAACAGCTGCGTTTCAAAACAACAAATTAGCGAAATTTCAAGAAAAATGGGATGGTTTCGAAAACGCTTAATTTATCGTGAGCGCTGCTAGGAATAGGGATAAAACTGAGATTATGTAACTCAACCATGATCATTTGGTAACAGGATGTAACTAACTGTATGAGTTGTGTGTTGCTTTGTCCTATGAAGTAGGATGTTTTGTGACAGGAAATACAGCTTTCATGAGTGAAAAAAAATCCCATTACATTCCTTTACCTTTCCCCACTTACTTTTAACTTACCTTTACTTAAGTAAAGGTAAGTAGAATTCTACTGCCTTGATCGATTTTCAGTTCATTTTTTCGTATTGATTGATAGATAATTGTTTTTTGAATATTCGAGGCCCCTTTAGGGCCCCTTTCAATCAATGCAACGGGCATGTTCTTCAGCCAGATTTATCCTTCTGGTATGAAGGTGCTATATACCAATTTTGAAGAAAATCGAAGTAGTCCGCCCTATTCGCCAAAATCAAAATTTTCAAAGTGCCCTAGTGGGGCCCCTATGGGCCCCATGACTAAAATGATGGTTGGATTATCTTTGGGAAAACGAGCCCTTTCATATGATAGGTATCATTGTATGATTTTTGTATTTATTGGTGGATAATTGGTTTTTGAAAATTCGAGGCCCCTTTAGGGCCCCTCTTAATCAATGCAACGGGCATGTTCTTCAGCCAGATTTATTCTTCTGGTATGAAGGTGCTATATACCAGTTTTGAAGAAAATCAAAGTAGTCCGCCCTATTCGCCAAAATTTTCAAAGTGCCCTAGTGGGGCCCCTATGGGCCCCATGACTAAAATGATGGTTGGATTATCTTTGGCAAAACGAGCCCTTTCATATGATAGGTATCATTGGATGATTTTTTTGTATTTATTGGTGGATAATTGGTTTTTGAAAATTCGAGGCCCCCTTAGGGCCCCTCTTAATCAATGCAACGGGCATGTTCTTCAGCCAGATTTATCCTTCTGGTATGAAGGTGTTATATACCAATTTTGAAGAAAATCGAAGTAGTCGCCCTATTTGCCAAAATTTTCAAAAGTGCCCTAGTGGGGCCCCTATGGGCCCCATGACTAAAATGATGGTTGGATTATCTTTGGAGGATAAAGATGATGCGAAAAACATTTTTTGTTTCTTTTTGTGTCCTCTATGATCAGAAATAACTCTTTTTTTGTAATGAGTTAAGCGTGGACTGAATATGAATCTGTGCTGAACCTGTGCTGAACCTGTGCTAACTTCCGTTACGACGCTATATCAAAAGTGCCGCAGTTCATAAGTGCAGCACGTTCATAAGTGCCGCACGATCAAAAGTGCAGCATGTTCAAAAGTGCAGCAGTTCAAAAGTGCAGCAAGGTCAAGGAAGGGATGTTCAAAACGCCCGCAGTTCATAAGTGCAGCACGATCAAAAGTGCAGCACGATCAAAAGTGCCACTGCTCATAACTGCCGCAGTTCAAAAGTGCAGCACCATTAAGGAAGCGATGTTCAAAACGCCCGCAGTTCATAAGTGCCGCACGATCAAAAGTGCAGCACGATCAAAAGCCCCACAGTTCAAAAGTGCAGCGCGTTCAAAACCCCCGCAGTTCATAAGTGCAGCAGACTCGATTATCAAGCACGTTCAAAACACCCACAGTTCATAAGTGCAGCACGTTAAAAAATGCAGCAAGGTAAGAGAAGCGGTGTTCAAAAGGCCAGCGGTTCATAAGTGCAGCAAGATATTTTGCGTAGAGTTCAAAACGTCCGCGGTTCATAAGTGCAGCACGTTCAAAAGTGCAGCATGTTCAAAACTGCAGCGCATTATAAAGTGCAGCACGATCAAAATTACAGCCCGTTCAAACGTGCAGCACGTTCAAATGTGAAGCCCGATTAAAAGGATCAGGCCAATCATAGATTGGGCCAGAACGCAAATCATTAGAATCGGAGGGTAAGTCCAAAAATAAAAGCAAAGACTGTATCTTCATTTCCACCGATGTTTTTTAGTTTAAATTATCTTGCCCATACATTTCCAACGGAGAGGCAATGGCTCGTACCTGACCTACAGTCGTCTCTACAAAAAAATCCCGGATTGTCCATTGATTAGCCCTATTATTTCCAAGCCATATCAACATGTGCCCCACCGGGGTCCTCGGCACGACGCGCCTTGCTGGGGAGATGTACATTTCGCCCTTCTTCCGTATCTTATTTCCCAGGAAAGCTAGAGAAAAATTACGGACGGCCGGCGAAAAGTGTGCTCGAAACAAAGAGAAATTATCAGAAATGTTTCATTTCAGGTCAATGTTGAAGCCAGCATAGGTCAAAGAAGGCTACCATAGGCTTACAACAGCGCCGTGTACGTTTCCCTCTTTAGACTTTTACTCAGCAAAGCTAGAGCAAATCTTTATACATCACTGGATTCCTCTCACAGCGGAAAACCGAAAGATGTATAGTTAATATGGCATGGCTTGGTCAAATGGGGATAACTGCCTAACAACCACCTAGGGTAGGGTCCAGGGGGTGTCGCTCGGCTTTTTAGCCTAGGCCAAAATTGAGAACCTCAAATCTGGCATTCACCATGTTGATGACGTCAGCGATCGCCTAGTGCTGCTTAGCAACGCATTGTCGCTGGGTATTGTAGAAGACGGGGCTATCAGGAGATAGGTTGCGTGTTGGGGGTAATAATGCTGTTTTTTGTGTACGTGGGGTGATAAATCCTGGGTCTACCCCTCGTCATATGCATTTTGAAACCGTAAAACATTCCACGATCCGCAGTCAATTCTCATTGAATGAATGGGCGGCTCCACCTCGAGAGCAACTGCTGACGTCACAAACGTAAAAATATCTAGAAACAGGGGTTGCCATTCTTTTTAGAGCGGAGCGTTCTACCTCTACATTTAAAGGCCTTGGCAGGGTCACAGGGTGACCCGGTATGGTTATGTTGCAAGTCAATCAAATCCCCGTGACAAGATAAGCACAATGCGAGCAAGATGGAAGTTTTATCTCAATTCAGTGAGAAGTTATTGGTAACATAATCATTGTATGCTCCAGTGACCTCACGTGACCTTTGAGAGGTTAGATGGTCAAAAACTCAACTTTATGGTCAAGATTGGAGTAATAATACACGGTTGAAGGATTTCGAAGCTGATCTCTCTAGTATTTGCTGAACACGAGCCCATCCTATTCTTTCCGCGTTCAAAAGTACAGCACATTCAGCGCATTCAAAAGTACAACACAATCAAAATTTCAGTCCGCTCAAAAGTGCAGCGCGTTCATAAATGCACATGACCAAGAGTGCAGCAAATTCAAGACACCAACACGCTTAAAGTGCATTATGTTATACAATTTCCATAGCTCTATACGCAGATTCAGAGGGGGCAAAGGGCACGTGCCTCTTCCTCCAATCGACCCTCGGCGCCCCCTGAAATATTCACGGTGTCCCCCCCCTGAAAGGCCAATGGTGCCCCTTGAATATCGCTTCCCACTCTCTCACCCCAGGATGCGAAAATCGGCTTCCACCGATAGGATTTGGCACCCACCCGATAGTTTTTCCGGCCAAAAGTGGCACCCCCTGGTCCGAATGGCGCCCCATCCCCCGGTAAGGGCCTCCCCCCGCTTGGCAATCCTGGATCCGCCTATGCACAGCTCAGTTTTTTCAAATTGAAACTGGAATGCTATTGCCACGGAGCACGTCTCCAGCACCAGTGCTGCGTTTAGAGCCACTTTTGTAAAAACAGACGTGGTTGAGTCATCATATCTCCCTAACAGTATTTTATTAGTCCTCATGTCTATTACCTTCGTTGTATATCATACACTTCAGAAGAAGAAGGCTTGGAGTCAGCACGCCCGCTCCCACTTTCCGAAATATTTTGGAATCATACACATATGTTTCAAAGGCGGATGCACGAAAAGGCAGCTAAGGGGCACTTGCCCCCTTATCGATCCTCGACCCCCTCCCCTCTCCCCGAAAGGTCGATGGTGCCCCCCTGAAAGGTAGCTTCCTACTCCCCCCCGAGGACGAGTGTATCGACGTCTCCTTGATGACATTTGGGGCAAACCTGATAGGGTTTTCTGCCCCAAATCCCCCTCACCATGTGTTCCCCATTAGATATATTGGATCCGCGCATAGGCGGATCCATGATTTCCGATCGGGGGGGCACCTTCCCGGGGGAGGGGGCACCATCCGGTCGGGGGGGCGCCACTTTGGACCGGCAAAACTTATCAGATTGGCGCAAAATTCTATCGGTGGGCGCCTATTTTTGCATCCTGGGAGGGGGGTGGGAAGTGACATCTCAGGGGCGCCGTGACCATTTTAGGGGGCCGCCGAGGATCGATCGAGGGGGCATGTGCTCCCTTGCCCCCTGGATCCGCCTATGGGTCCGTGCTATTAATAGGAACTGATGCGGTTCGGTCGCGTACTGGAGGGGAGGTGGGCTGTTGTTTCCGCTGGACCGTCTCCGCTGGCCCCCGCGCTGGCCATGGGACCGGTAGCGTGGACACCACCACTCGGCAGGGACTCTAACGGCCGCCGGGCTGACTTCCCAGCCGGCCCATGCTTTCTGGAGGGGCCGATCGACAAACCGTCTACTGAGTTGGGTGAAGGCCACGGACTCTCGCCCCCTGGGCTGTTGGATCTGACGACTGCTCAATGCTCATGCTGGCTGCCGACCTGTATTTCTGCGTTGTGCTACTCTGGTGGTCTGCCTTGGTCGGAGCGATGAGAGTCTGGATCCCAGAAACCCATATTTTTATTATAAATTTTGTCCAAGTTATTCCACGTTCGGTTATTGGAGTCTGGTGCTCACTAAAGTCATTAGCGGAGTAGTCACGGAGACCCCGACCCCACCATACGAACGAGCAACTCCCACAATGAAGACCCAATTTAGAAGCCAAAATTGAACGTCCAACAAAGCACAAAGACGCTCGCCCCGCTCAGGTCACAATCTCACCAGCAGAGATGGCCTACGCTTCGGTATGAAATCATTTTTCCGTAGCTGTAGCTCTGGAAATGAAGAGTAACGTAGTTGGGCGAATTCTGTAGCGCACTACGCCAAAGTTTAGCGTATCGTAACGTACTACGAAAAAGTTACGTCATATATGTATAAGTACGAGCACTTTCTCGTGATCTGGATCGCAGTACTGAGGATTCTTGGTAACGATTTGCTTTAATTTGAAATTTGAAATTGAATGATAGTATTTGAAAAAGTAACGACTAAACCATTACTTTAAAATTACAAACTTCAATTTCACGAGAAGTGCTTCAAAATGCTGGGGGATTCCAGGACAGATCGACCAAGGCTTGACTGAAACAAATCTGAAACTTTGTCTCCGAGGTAGTTTTGGGCCAGGAACACGCCTGTGAGAATCTTAGCCCCCTCTGATCAATGGTGACCGAGTTTTATCCCGAGGCATTTTCGGGAGGTCACCTTGTAGAGTCATCTTTGATGCTTCATAACTCAAAAAATCATTGCCTGATCAAGAAGTTTTCTATATCATTAAACTCGTCTTGAAATATACATTATTTCGAAAAAAGAAAATTTTAAATTTAAAAAACATTTTGACTTTTAGTTCGTTTGACCTTTTCTTCTTTGACCTAGCTCGACTTTTTCGCAGTTGTAATTGGCCTTTTAGACACCTAAAAAAATTTGACTTATAAAAAACATTTCGATAAGTTTATTTTCAAAAGGGCGTTCTTGCTATAAATTCCTTTTTTGCACCTAAGGTAGGTATGCAGACCCTTTTTTACCACTGCGGTAGTACAGCCTAATGTTTAACACCACAAACAAAGCGATTGCTTTTGTAATCGGTTGCTTGCAATGATATTGCATTGTTTTTGCGAAATTTAAATCGTGCAAGTGTCAGAATTTATGAGAATTAAGACTTACCCACACGAGGGGGCGGGCAACCAGCCTCCTCAGTTTTCCACAGGTAGTAAAAAAACACCTTGGCACAGCGCCACTGTACTTTATCTACCTCTAACTCGAAACTTTTGCAGCTTCTGGAAAAATTTTAGGTCTGGGTCATACCAGGTCAGACCGCCAACCAAGGTCAAGAGACCTAGCCTATGAAGCTATGAAATGATTACCTTTAAAAATATCATGTGCGGCAACCTCTTCAAGTGAGCAAGTCGAATGTGTTATGATTTCAGGACATTTTTTTCGCATATATGAGCAGATTCAAATTATTTCCTGGGAATGAAAGGTTTTCAGACACGTTTTTATTACATTGTATGAATCCTCTCAAAAGTATGCTGTGCTGCACTGGGCATCTTGTATCCATACTATTTTTCCATCTCCGGGAACGATGTAATTGTGTGAGTTAGTGGTGCTTATAGGATAAGTCATGCTTGTTTCAATTATTGATGAAGTCGCGAAATCTTTGTAAATTTTCTTTTAAGGCTCCAAGGCCCATTGCAAATAAGTTTCTTTGCCCTTTCCTTTCAATCACTTTTAAGGGCTGCTACTTTTCTTTTTATAAATCCTGTCAAAGTTTTTGCCAGTTCAGTTTTAGGAGTCGGAGTCTCACTAGAGTCATCCAGAGACTTTTTACGGAGACCCCGACCCCACCACCCAAACGAGCAACTCCCACGATGAAGGGTTAATTAAGGAAAAAAGTTGAACGTCCCACAAGGCATAACGACGGCCATCTACCTCAGGTCGCCCCCTCACCAGTCAGTTGCCAGCTGACCTACGGTATTTACGGTACCCACCACCTGCCAGTTGACCTAGATTATTTTGCCGGAAGTTGCTAAAATGTCGAGTTAGTGGTAGATGAAGTACGGTGGCGCTGCGCGAAGGTATTTTTTTACTACATGTAGAAACCTGACGAAACCAGTAGCCCGCCCCCTCGTGTGGGCGCGTGTTAATTCTCATAAATTCTGACACTTTCACGATGAAAATTTCGTAAAGACAATGCAATATCATTGTAAGCAGCCGATTACAAAAGCAGTCGCTCTGTTTGCGGTGTTAAACATGAGACTGTGCTACTGCAGTGGTAAAAACCGTCTGCATACCTACCTTAGGTGCTAACATTTGGATTTTATAGCAAGAACACATTTTTGAAAATTTCTCATCGAAAAATATTTTATGAGACAAAATTTTCTAGGTTTCTAAAAGGGAAATTTCAAGTATGAAAAGGTCAAGCTAGGTCAAAAGGAAAGTTCAAACGAATTAAAATTCTTTTTTATCTTGAAGTCTTATTTTTTCTTCAAAATAATGTATAGTTCAAGACGAGCTTAATGATATACAAAACTTGTTAATCAGGCAAAGCGTTTTTGAGTTATGAAGGATCAGAGATGAGTTTACAAGGTGACCTCCCGAAAATGTCTCGGGCTATAACTCGGTCACCGTTGGTCTGCTGGGGCTACAATTCTCACAGGCATTTTCCTGGCCCAAAACTACCCCGGAGACAAAGCTTAAGATTTTTTCTAGACATGGTGGCATCAAATTGAAATATTTTTGGCCATTTTGTCCTGGAATTCCCCCGCTGTCAATTAAGATCGGGATCTTTAGGTGGATAGTGTAAATCACGGACACATTTTTGGGCTTGTAAAAATTAGAAGCCGGTGGATTTCGATTTATAATTTTTTCAACTGGTGACAAAAAATTCCCGACCATTGGCCCCAAACATCAGGTGACAAACATCAGTCATCAGGTCACACCTCAGGTCAGGTCAAGGTCACTATTTAGTCTAACATATGCAATATGCACATCAATCGAACCGTAGAAGCAGTGTCAACGTAAAGGAATAAAAATAAAAGTTTTATCGTCCTTTCCTGTAAAGATATTGACCCAAGTCAGAAAATCTCCCAGCAGTTCAGATGACCTCTTAGAGGTCACAGGTAAAACATTGCAACAGGAACCTATAGGTTGTAGTACTCGGTAGGGCCATTATTTGCTAGCAGTTTCAATTCGATAGATTCACCCCTTTCTTACTTCTGACACCTTAAACATTTCTGAAGGTGAAGTCACATAACCTAACCTGGTGACCTGACATGAGATGATCCAGCTTGAATTTTTGGGGAACGCTGCGGAATTGATCAAGGATAAGATGTGTCAATTACGGCGGTTCTCCGCGCCGCCGTTTTTTCGTACAACCGGTAAAACCCGAGGGGATGTCAAACACCTCCCCACCGGGACGAGGGTTGAAGTATGAATGTGTGAACACAATGTTGATATCGTAGTGCGAAATATTTTTACCGTAGCCGTAGCTAAAGTACCGTAATTCCGTACTCGATGAAATATAACGTAGCATATAGGTGCGTAGCCAGGATTTCGCTCAGGGGGGGGCCAAAATGGCTTCTGGGACAGCTCCAAAAGGGCCCTGATGGGTAAAAATGACTCTGCTTTTTACAGAATCGTGTCCTCAGCGGGCTCTTCGGGTCCTCAGGGGGGGTGGGGGCTGGCTGTCGCTGCCGCCCTCTTGGCTACGCCCCTGGTAACATAATTCCGTAGCGTAGTTTTGGCCAAAATCGAACCGTAACGTAGCATAATTCGGTAACGTAACGTAGCGTAGGCAATCTCTGCTCACCAGTCAGTTGCCAGCCGACCTACTTCGAGTAAACAAAGAGCACCGGAGCGTCTCAGTGGAACCGATTCCAAGCATGCACAATGTGTACATGCACAGTCACTTCATGTTCCTGAGCAACAGGCCGGAGCCCAACGCTCTAACAACTGAGCTACCGGGCGGCCATATAACCACTGACCCCAAGCGGCATTGGTTTCCAGCGGTAGACATCGGTTC
Organism: Lepas anatifera; assembly: GCA_034440635.1. Classification (NCBI taxonomy): domain Eukaryota; kingdom Metazoa; phylum Arthropoda; class Thecostraca; family Lepadidae; genus Lepas; species Lepas anatifera. The sequence goes on from JAOTON010000197.1 coordinate 604,044, forward strand.
GTTACTTGTTATTGATGGCATCGACCCTTACATGCAAGAAAGGGATTGTGTTTTCTACGCTTTCTTTGGTACTGAATTTGAGTTCTGAGACCTCCTCATGATTTCTCTTAAGAAGGTCCAGCTGTTCAGTGTCCTTGATATTGGTAAAGATATCATTCACGTAGCAGTAGTACAGCTGGGGTTTGGTTTCCATTTTCTGCAGTGCGTTTTCTTCCACACAGCACATATAGCTTCGGACAAATAATACTCCCAAGGGAGAACCAATCGCAACGCCATTTACTTGGTCGAAGAGTTTGCCTTCTGGGCATCGAAATGGAGCACTTTTGTACATCTGGATAGAATCTCTTCCAAAACATCACCTGGTACCCGAGGTGGTGGTAGCTCAGGGTCGTTGAAGGCATAGTTGAGGATAATCTGAATAGTCTCATCAATGGGAACATTCGTGAAAAGACTCTGGGCGTGAAGTGATTCAATTATGCCCTTTCTCTCTCGGAGAAATTTCGTAGACGAGTTGAAAGAGTACGTTCCGAGACATCAAATTCCAACGCATCATCGGTGAGTTTAACCCTGGGTACTTTTACGGGAATATAAAGACGCACAAGGCTGGCAACCCGATGAAACCTATAATATCTCACAGATATCCTGTCTCCGTTTATACTCGGAACGTACTCGTTGAAGTCGTATACGGAATTTCTAGAAATACTCAAGCTCCGAGAGAGAAAGGGCATAATTGCATCACTTGACGCCCAGAGTCTTTTCACGAACGTTCCCATTGATGAGACTATTCAGATTATCCTCAACTATGCCTTCAACCACCCTGAGCTACCACAACCTCGGGTACCACGTAATGTTCTGAAAGAAATGATATCCATATGTACAAAAAGTGCTCCATTCCGATGCCCAGAAGGCAAACTCATCTACCAAGTAAATGGCATTGCGATTGGTTCTCCCTTGGGAGTATCATTCGCCCGAAGCTATATGTGCTGTGTGGAAGAAAACTCACTGCAGACGATGGAAACCAAACCCCACCTGCACTACCGCTACGTGGATGATATCTTTACCGATATCAAGGACGCTACCAACCGAATCTTCTTAAGAGAAATCTTGAAGAGGTCTCAGAGCTCAAATTCAGTACCGAAGAAAGCGTAGAAAACACAATCCCTTTCTTGGATGTAAAGGTCGATGCCTCAACAACAAGTACCAAACCAATGTCTACCGCAAAGAGACTAACACCGGCCATTGCCTCAACGGAAAAAGCGAATGTCTCAACGGAAACAGCGTGATCAGAGCCTATTTCTCTCGGGCTCTCACGCACTGCAGCACCTGGGAGCTCGTCCACCAAGAGCTTGACCGTATCCGTAATATCTTTTCAAGCAATAACTACGAGAAAGAAAACTCGAAGACATCATCCGAATGCAGCTCAGCAATCACTGCCAGCCCGAAACTAGCAATAAACTGGAAGGCGACAGAATTCACATTTTCTACAAGAGCACCCCAACATCGAAATACACTGGTGATGAAAAACAACCTGTCCGCAGAGTACTCGAAGTTGAAGGTGAACAACGTAGTATCCAAATTTAATTTTCCATATGGTGACTGTGCGCACCGTCCAGAATATAGTTACGTTGGACAAAAACAAGTCTCTCTCGGAGAATGACGATGCATCTTCAAGAAGGCGCCCCGGAAAAAACTATAAAACGCGACCATAACAAGACTTTAATCTGGACTATGCTTGTACAGGACACCGACATTTAAGAAGCTGCAGGCCCTGGAATCTGTGTTCATCCGGGACCTGAGCCCCACCATCAACCGTCAAATGAACCAGGTCTCCACACTGTCGCTGTTTGATGGGCCCCCTCTAGGGCCCAGACGGTGAAGAACATTGTGATGAATGCATGGGTGTGTGAATGCGATAAACTCACCGCTTATGAGAATGTAGAGTGTAGGTTTTAGATAAATGATTTTCATTTTTAAGCGAAAGCGTAAAAATCAAATATCCTGCAATTAAAAAAGTTGCAACTTCTATCTCACGATGGTGCCGTTTCATTACAACTGCATGAAGTTGAAGCTACTTTTTGGTGTTATTACTCTTAAAGAGAATGTGGCACCTTGGTCGAATCCTGGAATTCAGTGCAATTAGGCGTACTTTTAGTCGAAAACAATGAAACCACTCATGATTTCTCTGAAAAATGTACAATAAGCTCAACATTTTGATTTTTAAAATGCTCCTCTAGAAAAACAAATAAATATCAGCCTGTGGATGATGTCACGATCTGGCAACCACTACCATTCTTGAAAAGCTTCAAGGGCTTCGATTGGCTGATGCTCATCGTGACGTCAGCATATGTCGTCACACCAGCAGCTCACAACAATGGCCGCCCGGCGGGGGCTGATGAGGGGGCTGGTGTCAGGTAGGTTTTAGCTTTTTTCTAAGGAAATATCGAGTTCCAAGACAAGTGATATATGGAGTACAGAGTTTTCCGACTTGCTTAACAATTTGGTTATCTCAGTTTAAATCACGTTATGAAGGTGCCACATTCCCTTTAAAGGAAATAAATCGGCATCGAGACGAATCGAACAGAGTGCTAGATGTGTCCTATATTAATGACTGTTTTTTAATAATTATATGTGCCCAATGACATGCCTGAAAATGTTAATGTGATTAACATAACGTTGATACATGATTCATTTGGAAAATATTGTTTGAACAGTCCTCGAAAGATGAAAAAGCGTATCAGAAGAATCGAGACTCTAAACCGAAGGCTCATCAATGCCAGATATGCCGTCATTTTCAATCAATAAGACATCAATCAAAACCTTTTCCCAAACTAAACCAATGTTATATATATATATATATATATATATATATATATATATATATATCTTGTGTTTATTTGTGTGTGTGTGTGTGTGTGTGTGTGTGTGTGTGTGTGTGTGTGTGTGTGTGTGTGTGTGTGTGTGTGTGTGTGTGTGTGTGTGTGTGTTGGTGGTTGTGGGTGTGGGTATGGGTGTGTTTGATATTAGTAAAGGATGGGAACAGATTTTCGCTGATGCAAGTTTCATTAGATGCATGTAGATGGGTACCATTGCCCCATCAGTGACTGTGCGCCCCGTGCTAACTCGATATACATCGGACGCACAACTACACTCTCAAGATGTATGACATTCCACCTCCAGGCCAGCGCCCCCAAAAACATACTGAAACGACTCACAAACTAAAACTCCCCAGAGTTATGCTAATAATATATCCATCATAGCGCGATGCTTTGACAGGAGGCTAACGGTCCTGGAGGCCGTTGATATCAGAGACAGGGACCCAGAAATCAACAGACAGATGAAGTTGATGGGGACATGATAAACGGCTCCCAACAGGTTAGCTCAAACCGTACCGTGTAATGCATATCCGTGAATAGTGAATTGTCATTGAGTGTTATGTAATGTTAATGTGTCCTAGTGATGTCGACATGGTGATCAAATAGTTCGTCATACCTGCATTATTTTATTTAAGCCGTTTATCATATAACAGAAAGGTTGATAGCAATGTTTGCTCTTTTGCTATTGATGGAGATACCTTCCACGTTAAAAGCACCTGCACACAGGAATAATTCTAGAGCCCTGTCAGCTCCATTTTCTTCAAATAATTACTGACCGAACCGATCTGCGATTACTTTTGGATTTATAACGTATATCATATGGATTTTTAACTTTGCGTCTTATGTCTCTCATGTCGTCTGAGGATGTCAATTGGATTGATGAAACGTTACTTGAACATGTTGAAAATATAAGCGCAATTCACTCAGATCTGGACAACCAAGGAAAAAACCTAGTCCGCAAAGTTGAAAGCCTCACCAAGAAAAAACCAACTCCGAATATTCCGTCATATTTAATGAAATATATATATATATATATATATATATATATATATATATATATATATATATATATATATATATATATATATATATATATATAATATTTGTGTGTGTGTTTTGAGAACTTTTTCAAAAGCGTGAGATAACATGACATGTTGATATCAAATTTACTGCATTAAAAAGTAAAATATTCGTGCTTCTCCCGTTTCCCCTACGTCTGCTGTGCAACACTGGTGAGGCTGTTTGAAACCTAAAGATGGGTGCCATCCCTTTCGTGTTGCCTGGAAAGTGCATATGCAAGTGTGCTGTACACTGTCACAAGCCTTGAAAAATTCCCACCGCTGAATTCCGATGCCATCACCCTATCCCCCTCCCCGTAACGGCGACTGACAGGCCATTGTCACCGCGCAGTCTAGGCGTCCTTAATCCCTTCCTTCGGTGCTCTTCGGGAACATTACCTGAGGTATCTTGTTCACAGCATGGTCATCCATCAGCTCTTTTCGTGACATCAATAAGTGAGTGAGCAATTTAATTCAAAGTAGACCCGAAGGGTCCGCAGCAGAGCCGGCAAAGCGAGGTACAGGGGAACGCCATGTGGTAGGCTGCACGCTGGGAGGGCCGCGCTCACCCCTTTCGCACCGCGTCAGAGAGATAGGTAGGGGATACAGCGAGAACAGTTCCTATAGTCCTTCCTCCTTCAAAATGTGGATGTTTTTATAGTTCACTTGATGGCCTATAACATAGACCTATTAAATAATATTTCACTTTATGTACAGTGTGATCATATGTAGATGAATATAACACTGCTGTTTAGACGTATTCAGGGGGAAAAGGAGTACTTTACCCTTTCAAATCAGCCTTGGGTGGCCCCTGAAATGGTAGCGACGCCCCTCTGTTAAGTCGATGGCGCATCACTGAAATGTCACTCCCTCCCCTTCCCCAGGATGCGAGTAACGGCGCCGCGCCGCCGCGATAGGATTTGTCGCCTTCCTAATGGGTATTTCCGCCCGAGAGTGACATCTCTTGGTCCGGACCACGCTCTCTCCAGTCGGCAGTCCGGAACCAGGATTTGTGTTGTTGTGCAATGAGTGGCAGCATTGTGATGTTATCATATGCGATTGATTTTTGACAGGATCTGTTGGACTTGAAGTGCTGACAATAATTCACCTGAAGACCTGAAGTGCAGGGCCAGGACCTGAAGTGCTAACAACAATTCACGGACTAAACCAGAATAAACAACGGGCCCTGACGAAATCCCTGTTTAAATCATAAAACGAAGTGCGGTACAATAGGTCAACCCTGAGCCAAACTGTTCAATAAAAAATCCGAATTGTAAATTCCCGATATCCTGGAAGATAGCAAATATCAAGCCAATTAAAAAATGAGGGTAATTCCGCTCATACTGCCAATAATTAACCAATTAGCTTTCTATGCTCTCTATCGAAAGTTTTTGAAAAAAATAATATTAAAACAAATCTATGGATATTTAATACAGCTTAACATCGGGACGAAGCTAGGATTTCACTCAGAGGGGGGAGGGCTGCGCCGAAAAGGGTCCCTACGATTGCACCAAAAAGAAAGCAAAAATTTGATGAGAAAAACCTTTAGCGCGTGTTTGCGTCAACTAATAAAAAAACGTTTTAATAGGCGCATTAACAGAGGGCGGATACCCGCCCCCTGGGTTTTTGAAGACAGGATAAAAACAGTGGCGCGTAGCGCCGCCGTACATGGCATACAAACGCTCTGACCATTTTTACAACTTTTGATAAAATTTAAGGTTAAGTCAGGTTAGGTCAGGTCACCAATGCAGATCAAGTGACCTCGCCTAAAAAAGGGATTAAAATAACATAATTCAGAGCAGGGTAACCTATGTGATTGAAACTCATATCACATAATAACCCAACCGAGTTCTACAAAACATGTTCCGATATTTGTATATCGATGACCTAAGAGCAGATATGAGCCATGATCTCTCCTTTGGAAAAAGATGGGAAAATAGCTAAAACTGAATAACGTAGTAATGGATGGTGGTAGAGCATTTACTTTAACCTGCACCCCGGTGGGCCTCCCAGCCCCCTTCGCTCAGGTGGGGGTGTTTGAACACTTCCCTCGAATTCGGCTTCTATGCGGGATAGCGAAATAAACGTGAACGCTGGTGGATAGCTCTTACAAATTCATGAAAAAACATATGGTCACTTTTTGGCTCAGGTCAATATTGAGGTCATGACGGGTCAAGGAAAGTGGAATTTTGAGTTTAAGTTTTTGGGCTCTAGCGTCTGACAGAGTTGAGTTAGAATCATTATTTAGGCACTCCTCGCTTCCTCTTGTCACGGCAAATCTAGATCAAAACACAAAAATGACCTGAATTCATGTCAGTTCAAGATCATTTTTCAGCCTAGCATAGTCAATATTTGTATATCAATCGACTTGCAATAGCAATCCAAACGCAATGATAAAAAATAAAAGCTGAATCACATTTTTTTAAATGTGATTCAGAAATAATCTTTTGTTTACAAAAAACAAAACCTTATTGATTATTCTGAAATTTAGCGAAATCTGAAATTCGAGGCCTCAGCTCACACCATGATCAAGAGCTTCTCCAATCACTACATTTCTTGAAGATTCTGAGGAAGGGCTGTGTTCTAATATATATTCCTTGTGTTTTTGCTATTTTATGCATCCAGGATTCGAGGAGATAGGCCAATTAACAACTTAAGTTCGATGCCTGGTGCCTGCCATCTGTGGTGATTATGCAACTTAAGCGTTCTACCTATAGCGGCAGCACATCGCGCCAAGCCCTCGGTCACGTCACTTTCCCCTCAGCGACCTGGACCTCAGTGGGATGGCACTCGGGCATCCGCAGATATCTGGCAGCCTTGTGTTTGACCTGTACGCAGTGGTAGCACACCATGGCAGCACCAGATCAGCCACTACACTGCCTTCTGCTGGAACCAGTCGGAAGCTGGTTGGTGTCACATTAACGATACCTACCTGTGTCAAGGAAGTACCGGCGGAGGAGGTGTGTAAGGCAACAGCGTACATGCTTTGTTACTCCTTTCTTCTACCCGATCTTAAATTTTCCCAAAATTTCAACTTTCATCGTAATAGAAAGGCTATAGTGCTGACCTAGCGCTAGCTCATCTATAAAAAAACCTGCCACCACGAACTGTCACATTTGGTGATCTTATGATTTGATATAACTTGCAGGTGCTATAACTTGCACTGAAACTGTCCGTGACTACAGACTGCTTTAGCATATTTAAGTTGAGGTTACTTGACCTTGTCTAGTGACCTGACCGAAGATGACCTAGACCTCAGAAAAGCTGCGAAATTAATCAAGAACAAACTGTGCAAGTGCGAAAATTGCACTTCATCCTTTTCTTCAACTATAAAAGCCCGAGTACTAATCATTCACGTGTGATGTTTGAATGAAACAGGCAACTATCGCAGTGGCAAGGCATGCCTAAAGATTTGATACATTAAACCTCGCCCCGGTGTGGGGTGTTTGAACACCCCCTCAGGTTTTCCGGTGGCAGGAAAAACGACATTGCGAAACGCCGCCGTACTTGGCACACCTTATCATTGGTCAATTTCGCAACTTCACTAAAAATTTCAATGCTGGGTCATCCCAGGTCAGACCACCAGTGCAGGTCAAGTGACCTCATCTCAAATTGTTTTAAGACGGTGTATGTAAGTAAGAAATGGGTGAATCTGTTGAATTGAAACTTATACGACATAATTGGTCAACCGAGTGAGCACTCGGTGAGCACCGAGTGCTCACTGCGCGAGTGAGCACCGAGGGAGTCCTGGAATGTATGCTGTAGCACCATAATATACATTCCGGGGTTTTTCATATCGATGATCTAGAATCAGGCACGGATTGTATTCTCTATTGGAAATACGTGGGGAAAACAGGAAGAGGGCTGTATTTGTGTAGATACAGCTGAGAATACCTTCGTATTCTCCAAGCCGTAGTATCCTGGGCCACTTTTCAGGTTCATGCTGCAATTTTGACCTGTGACCTCTGAGAGGTCATCTGGGGCTATTTAAACAGTTTTCAGACTTGGGTCAATAACTTTGCAGGAAATGATGTACAACTTATGTTTTGATACCATTTCGTTTGGATTGCTATTGCGAGTCGATTGATATGCGTATTGACTATGCTAGGTTAAAAAATGATCTTGACCTGAACTGAGGTCAGGTAATTTTTGCGTTTTGACCTAGCATAGTCATATTATACATAACTCCATTTGCCGTGACGAAATGAAGAGAATGGTGCCTACAAAATGGTTCTAATCCAACTTTGTCAGAAACTAGAGTCCAAAAGCTCTACCCTAACATGCAACCTTCTTTGACTTGTCATGACCTCAATATTGACCTGAGCAAAAGTGACCAATGTAGTTTTTCATGAATTTCTATTAGCTATCCAACAGCTTTCGCGCTTTTCTGCTAGTCCGCATAGGAAACGATTTTGAGGGGGAGTGTTTGAAAACCCCCACCCAGGGCAAAGGTGGTTCTGAGGCCCACCGGGGTGGGTGTGAAATCCTTTTTGCCGAATCACGCCTTTGTATCAGAGGATGAAACTATGGAATCATGGTCAGGATCGTTCATGGTGAGATCATTGCAGCCTCGTGAACGTGTAAATGGAAGTGAACGGGCTTCATCAGGTCCTTGAAATACCGAACCCAGTCAACACACCCGCGTAAGAGCCCGCGTGGGCTGATGAGGGTGAAGCGTGGGCTCAGACGGGCTAAGGGCTCGATGTGGGCAAACCATGTGGTAACCACGTGGTTTTAGAGGGTATGGTAGTGACGGTATTGGTGGAGGCTCAAGGTGATGTGCTTGTTTTTACTTGGCGGCTGTGTTTTTCAAATATTTTAAGCTAATCCCTTGACCTGGACGTTCGACCTTGACCTGGACACCGCTCCTTCCTAAAAATGTCACTTCCACCCCCCCACCCAGGATGTGGTTGTTGACACCTTCACTGTAGATTTTATCGCCCAAAAGTCGCAACCCCAAACCCCCAACCATGTGTGTTACAGGTCCTGATCGGAAATCCTGGAATTCCACTTATCGATGAAAATTAAGTTAGCTTTTGCTTGTAAACTCCTTTGTTACAGCACCATTAGCGGCTGAATTTCAAACCCGCAGGTATCATGAACACAGGCAAAGTATGTGCACGGTCTCAACAAGCATGAGTTTGTGCACAAATTATAATTTGTCGAAGAAGCGAATGCCTATGGGA